>PVJS01050456.1:0-14308 GCA_004027185.1 Glis glis | reverse complement strand
TGAGGCTGGCCGCGAACCCGGATCCTCTGGTCTCCACCTCCCAAAGTACTGGGATTACAAGCGTGCGCCACCACGCCTGGCTACATGCTAAAACTTTGAAAATAATTTCTCAATATACATTTGTTCTATTTGTTATGACTAGAAATATTCCAAATAAAGTATTTATGCATGCATTTATTCACTTATTCATTTATAACAAAATCATTATACTTAATAAAATGAAATTTTTTTTCTCTGCCTGCCCATCCAGATATAATGTAAATATGTCATTCTGTATTGGATCACTTAGTGCATATAAATTCTACTTTAGCCAGGAGAACCCCTATTTCACATCTGTTGGAATCATCTGGACCATATGATTTAGCATTTATTCCTTTTTTATTTTAAAATTAAATCTTCATATTAATATTTGCATTAAAATAAGCCAAGATGAATTTGGCATAACTCCACATTGTGAAATTAGTTCCTTACATGGGCTTGTCTAGTAGTTAATTTTGACATTTAGTTATTTCTTCAGGATTACCTTTAACCAAAATTCTTTCTTTACATAAACTTTTCTAGAGTAATGTTTCCAACAGCTTCTTTTGAAATATGGCCATTTTGATTGGTTGCTGGCAAGACAAAGTAGATAAGTAAAAAGAAAAAATGTTGATAATAGGTTTTAACCAAACATGTTATAAGTAAAGCAATATAAATAAATTCATTAAAGGCATAAATATATCACCAATATATTCATTTTAAAAAGCTGTCAAATTTTCAACACTTATCTGTCAATGCAGTTTATTACCATCATAATAAAAATATTGACTTCTTATTGTATGCACACTCAATAAAAATCTCTCAGAAATTTCTGAATACTCTTGAATAATTAAACAGCAAAATATCCTCAACTATATGACCAAGCTATACAAAGTTACTGGCATGATTGTATATGCAATTAAAACTCAATATACCATATAAATTCTTCTAATCTAATCTCTTGTGCATTTAAATTATAAAATTTTTATAACTTTTCATATGATTTAGCAGATAGACTAAAGGCTTTGTTACCTTTTCTTTTATATGATGGATGAAAATGTATTCAGCTTACTAGCCACTTTTTTTTTCTTTTTTAAATACAGGGCTAGAATCATCAGGACATCTTATTACTTCTATGTCATTTTTTAAAAAATTAAATTGACTTTCATTAATTTCCCTTTTTACCATTTGTTGCAAATGAGTAGTGAGGTGATTAAAAGAGAGATGGCAAGGACTAAAGAAAAAATTGCAGGTTTTTACAGCAAGCAGATCGTTTTATACTTTCCAGAGGGACTTTGCTCTAAACATTATGTTCCTTTTAGAATTAAATGATGGAGCAATACAGTAATAGCTCCAATTCCCGTGAACTGGCTTAGATAATGAATTGAGACTAGGAAGAATTAAAGAGAAGGAGGATATATCGTTCATTTTCAAAATAGAAAACTGATGCCCAGTGAAATCTAGAATTGATAATCTGATCTTCATGGGATGCGTGCCCAATGGATTTGTCAAAGATCCATCTAGAATATTTAGGACAAAATTAAAAAGCATCAATTGGATGTGGGTAGGGGGAAGAAGAAATGGAAAATGAATAGCAACATTTTACAAGAATTTAAGATTCTGGAATGACTTCAAGGAAAGCAAAATTAGCAAACCATTATAGTAATTAAGCCTAGTTTAGACAAAAGATCTACACATGGCATGGCAAGGTCTGCATCTTAGTAAAATGAATATTAGTAAGATATTACATTTCCCATTATTTTTGTTACTAAGTTGCTATTGTCATTTTCCCTCATTTTGGAAAAGCACTGAAAGTAGAACATCTGCTTTTGATTAAATTGGTGTACCAGTATTTCTGTACAAATCCCAATCATAATTAAAAGTTGCTATTCCTATCTTCTCAAAAGATGCTTTGGAAATTATATCCCATTTAGAAAAAAATTACTTTCTTTTTCATCCAGTAGTTATATTTCTTTTCGTTTCTCAAAAATAAAATAAAATAAAGTCACCCATTGTGTAAAGATTAAAACAAATTGTTTTGAATACTTTTCAACTCATAGAAGATTTTTTTTTATGGTAGTTGTAGTGGTGAGTTGTCTCCTTTAGGTAATAAAGGAGTATTCTAGGCAGCTTTCATACATACTCTTCTTTCTGAAAGTTTGTCAAAAGCAGAACATTGTTACAAAAGTTCAGATTTTGATTTCTATTTGATAGTGAAAAGGAGGACTCTGCTAAATTTAAAGCAGAATAAAAAGGGGAAAACTTTTTCTTGATTTTTGTGGAATTTTGAAATACAAGTATGTTTACAACTAAACCTCTTTATAGGAAAGGAAATATGGTAGTGAGCACAGGACAGCGGAATCCATTTGCCTACCCACATACTGCATTATCAAGCTGCTTCCTGATAGAATAACTGGATAGCCTTTTCCAAAGCACAGGTGAGATGACATCCAGAGAAAATCAGCTACCATTACCCATTGCCATTATATTGGTACTGTGTCCTCTAAAGTTAGGGTACATGAGTCTAGGAAACTAAATAAATAGGAATGACCCTAGTCAACATATTATCAAGGACCTTCTTGAGAAATGTGAGTCTCGGGCCGGGCGTGGTGGCGCACGCTTGTAATCCCAGTACTTTGAGAGGCGGAGACCGGAGGATCTGGGTTCGCGGCCAGCCTCAGCGCTCTCTCTCTCTCTCTCTCTCTCTCTCTCTCCCTGTCTCTCTCTTTCTCTCTCTCTCTACTTAGCGAGGCCTCCGCTAAGTAAGTTCAATCCCCAGTACTGCAAAAAAAAAAAAAAAAAGAAATGTGAGTCTCTCATCTTTAGTTCCCATTTGGGAAGTGCTTCCACAGGATGGGATACAGTAGAAATCCAACTCAACCTTATGCAATAGCCACCACCTAGCCATTTAGGGCTTTTTCTGTAAACAGACCAGCAAGAATGGAAAGAAGTTAATGTTCTGATACAGGTAACTGACCCTGAGCATTCTGAGGAGGCACAACTGTTGGTAGAAAAGAAAGGAGAGAATGTCTTACATTTAGGCAATTTATCACAGTATTTCTTCGTGCTTTGTGTCTTCAGTTCTAACTCTAAATGGGCCAATGAATACAGGAATGATAGCTTGATGAGGGCCTGCAAACTAGTGGATGACCCCTCACCATGGTCTGGGTAACTAGAGAAGGGTAGCATTAGGCTTCCAGAGGGAAGCTGGTTTCTACAGGAAATTCAAAATGGAAGGTGGGGCACAGAACTAATGAGAAGCAGAAAGGACCTCAAGAGCTCACAGCAGCCAGAGCTATCATGGATCATACTCTCTCTCTCTCATCTGTTAAGTTACCTGAGACGTGATGATAAACCAGTACTGGAAAATCTTTGCAGAATGGGGTGAAGAAATGGAGCTGAATGATAAGAGAAGTAGACTGTTGTGGCTGCTTTTCTTGCCCCATCCACACCCTTTGTGTAAGTCAGTTCTCCTGTCCCTAGGCTGTTGAGTGCTGGCCAATAACTATCCACAGTTGCCCCCTCTGGAGAATTCTCTCACTCAAACAGGGGTCATCCTGTCTCCAAGACTTTCTCCCAGCTGGGGAGGGGGAGGCTACAACTAGTGGCTGAATAAATACAATGACTGACTGCTTCAGGGTAGGACCTTTGGTTGCAATTTGGTCCCCAAAGCTTTCTTGTATGTCTAAAGAGCTCCATCTAAGATGTTCATCATGCTTCACCTATGTTTTTTTCTCTATCCAAGTAATATGCATTCCTCTTATCTATCTAACAAATTCCTTACTATGCCTCAAATGGTTAAATATCCTTCTCTTCAGGGAAGATTTCCTAAATATTCAGAGATAAGGCCCATTTTCTATCTTAGTTTTCTAAGCCTATCATGTAGCACTATTCTATTACATAATAATTGTTTTTGTCTCTGATATTTTCCTTCCTTCCTTCCTCTCTCCCTCTCTTTCCCTCTCTTTTAACATATATTCACTGCCAGCTATAAAACACTGTGCTAAACTCTGAGTATAAAAACTGTTTAAAAATTACGATTTGTTTTGCAGAAGTTCACAAGAAAGTTTATTTTATCTCCTTAAAGTATAAAAACAAAATAAATTAGTTTTCCTTATAAAACATCTGTTTTGCTAAAATCTCCCATAAAGATTCTAAAGTGATTAGATAATGAGGGCCTTGACCAAAACAGTGGATTAGTCCACTGGTGGACTAATAATTTGATGGCATTATTAGGAGGTTGTGGGAACTGTGTGAGGTAGGATCTATTTAAAGGAGTGAGTCCTTGGAGGTGTGCCCAGGGGGACTATATCTTGTCCTTGGCCTCTTGCTCTCTTTTTCTCCCTCTGCTTCTTGGCTGTCATAAGCTGAGCAGTTTTCCTCTGCCTTCCCTCCCACCTTTCTGCCTCATCTAGGCCTCAAAGCAACGGAGATAGCTGATCATGGACGGAAACCTCTGAAACTGTGTGGCACAAATAAATCTTTCTAAGTTGCTTTTCTCAGGTATTTTCTCCCACTAATAAAGAGCCGACCAACATACTAACCTATGTTAAAATAATTCATGTAATTAAAATACTGATTTACCTTACAGTCAAGAAATAAATTCCTTAGGATTTAGTAAGATAAGTTACTTTTGCCCTAAAACTCACAACAATATGACATTAATTGTAAGTGCAAGTTAACTGTAGTTTATGAAAGTATGAACACGTTAACTGTCATAATTTTAAAACTACTTAGAAGCATCTTCATATGTAAAGTATGTACATGTGCCCAAACCATGCCCATCCACATACTCAAAGAAAGTGGAAATTGGTACTAAAAGTAGTAATAATTTTAATACACATATTTTATTTTCCAGTGGGTGAATTTTCTTAAGATAAGAAGGGCACTTAGTTTACTATTTTTCTGTCTGAACACAATCAATAAATTAGGAAAAATTGCTTGCATTGATCGTCCAAATTGCAATCCAAAAATGTGTATAATGACTGAATAGAATGAAGGATTTCTCTCACATTCAAGTGTTCTTATCTTAAATCCACCTGTATCTGAGTCCAAATACTCATTGTCAGGGAGTTGACATGCTATATAAAGTATAACTGCAATACAGAAAGAAATTAAATGTGTATCTTCTGCATGGTTGAAAGGGAAGTAATTGAGTAATTTTGGAGAACTATATGTTAAAATTCATTAAATTTTAAAATGCAAATATACTTTGAACCAACAAATTCTATTCTAGAAGGTTCTATAAAGATCTTTGTAAAGAGGGCCATATGAAGAAGTATATTCGTTGAAGCAGTCTTGTAATAAACATAATAAAACAGTCAAGTTCCATCAATAAAAGATTGATAAAATAATTATAATTTGGAATATATATTGCTGTTTTAAAATTGATGTACACATCATTCAAGTATATTAAAGCATATGTAGCTGGGTGTGGTGGTACACAACTCTAATCCCAGTACTTGGGAGACTAAAATAGGAGTGTCGCAGGTTCAAGGCGAGCCTCAGCAACATAGGGAGACTTTCAGCAACCTAGCAAAACCCTGTTTGCAAACAAAAAAAAAAATAAGAAGAGCTGGGGTGTAGCTCAGAGATAGAATGCCTCTGGGTTCAATCCTCAATACCACACACAAAAAAACTCATATGTAACTATACATACATATAAGTATATATGTGTATGTAAATATATGTATAGATGATTTATTTATAGATATTTTCTTCCTATATAAACAATATCAAGATATAACTTATAAAAATCAAGCTGCAAATCATTATGAATTATATAGCATTCTTTTATAGTGTTTCAAATAATAAATTCTAATATTTATTTTTCATGGAAATGATTGATATTTCTCAAAGGAAGACATACAGATAACAACAGATATATGAAAAATGCTCATTGTCAGTAATCATTAGAGAAATGCTAATTAAAACCAGTGAGATATCACTTCACACCTGTTACAATGGCTGTTACCAAAAAAACAAGAGGTGACAAGTATTTTCAAGGATGTGGAACCTGGCCCATTGTTAATAGGTATGCAAATTAGCACCGACATTTGTGGGGAAAAGGTGTGTAGGTTCCTCAAAAAATTAAGAGCAATATTCATGTATGATCCATAAATCCCATTTCTGGGGATATAGCCAAAGATACTAAAATCAATATGTAGAAGAGATATTTGCCCTGTCATGTTTTCTGGAGAATTATTCACAAAAGCCAAGATATGAAAAATGTAAGAAACAATCAATGGATAAAGAAAATGTGTATATGCACAGTGAGTTGCTATATAGCCTTAAGAAAGAAGGAATTTTATGTGCAAAATCTTGGATGAAACTGAAGTACATTGTGGTATGTGAAATCAACCATGCACAGAAAAAAAAATACTACATGATCTCACTTAGCAGAGAATTGAATGGTGGTTACCAAAAACTTGAAATGGGGAGTAACAAGAGGGAAGATATTGGTCACAGGATCCAAAGTTTCAGTGAGACTGCAAAAGTACACTTTAGTAATCTATTGCAAAGCATGGTGAGTATCATTAATAATAATGTGTTATATATTTCAATGTTGCTTAAAGAATAGGTTTTTAAATGTCTTTACCACAAACAAATAGTTGAACTGATGGCTATGATACTTAGCTTGATTTAATCTTTCTATGATCAGCATTATGTTTTGCCATGGAAATACTACATATAAATTATCTTGTAAATTATTTTTTTTTAATTTAAAAATCATTCCAGTCTTTTTTTGCTTCCCTGGTTTAATTTGTCATTAAAATTTTAATTTAATTTAATTTTATTTTTTGTGGCACTGGAGATTGAACCCAGGGGCATTATACCTCTGAGCTACACCCCCAGCCCTATTTTATTTTTTATTTTGAAACAGGGTTCTCACTAAGCTGCAGAGGGCCTCGCTAAGTTGCTGAGGCTAACCGTGAACCTGTGATCCTCCTATCTCAGGCTGGTCAATTTTTAAATTTTAATATAAAAACACTAAAATATATGAAATTAAATAAAGTGTTTACAGCTTCTTAGGTGGATAATATTTTATACTAGCAAACATCTGGTATATGTCAGTTCTATGAGCACACTTAAAGTACTGCTTTAGCTTTGAATGTCATGGATAATTAATAATTTATTAAGTTTTACATATGGGGATAACTAAACCATTTAGTTGGACATCATGTCTATCAACTACATGATCAAAGATCATTGAGCTGTTTTACAGGGCCAGGGACAGTTGGTGGTGCCAGCTGGGATGGATGCCTCATTGAAATGGAAAAGGAAACCCACTTTTTGTCTTGGCTTTGCTTCTCCCAGAGTATATGCAACTTCCTCTGCCTCATTCCTTTAAAATAAATACAACTAAAAATGGGCTTGATCATTTTTTTTTTATTCTGGAACAGCTGGGCACATGTATAAAAGTAACCAAATCATTGTCAATAAGTCACCCACCCCTTGTCTGTTTAGCCTATACAATCAAGATAAATACTGGGCTAGAAAAAATGGATTAGGATTTGATCATTTCCCATTGTATTTTAAGAAGTAGTCTTTGGCATGGTGATGATGCATCATTATTCTTAGGGGAACATCTGTTGGCTGATTCATATACTCATTGACAGACTTCACTGGCCCCACCCAAGTAGCTATCTGTCCCTCATTTTCAGCCTATATCCAAGGCTGTAAATCATAGAAATTCAGTTTGACATCAGATTTCCAGTGTTTGAAGACAGTACAATAACTTGGACCAATACCTATATTTGTAAGGTTTGAGAATTTTACTTCGACTTCTGAGCAGAGACCTTGAAGGTGCTAGATTTTGGTTTTGAATTTGTGGTTCAGGAAATTTACTCTAATTGATTTTTTTCAAACATCATTACTCTTTTCCTTGTTGTTAAACAGAATACTCTCTCCAAAAGGGAACTATGGTTGAAATGGCTTTTAGAAATTTATTTGGCTCTCTAGAAATATTTTTGAGTTATCATGTCTCTTTTGCCACGTGAGCTCAACTTGGCTCAGACTTGTGTTTTAAATCAGTGCAATTAAAACAGTGGGCTTTAGAGACCCAGATTATAGATGGTGCTGGGCACATATTGATAGATTTTTAAATAGCAGTCCTATTTACATGGAAGGTTTCTATATTCTTGAAATAAGGTACCAGCATTTGTTAAGAACACTACATCTAGAATGTCTTGGCTTTTGGAAATCAAATTAACTCAAATTTATTTGGAACACATATTTCATTCATTTAATTGGAATGAGAAGCTGAGGCATACATAAAAAAATAATGCAACCAGGTAAGTAAATGAACACATGAAATAAATTCAATTTTTTGTTTTTGTCTTTGGAGGATATTGAAGGATGTAATGTATAACATTTGGAAACATTTTTTTATTTGGTATTCTCTTCTCCCAGAAACTTAAGCCCCCCATGTTTTAGCTTTCTTCCTCAATAAATACTCCACTCTGACATCCCAGCATCCCAGCCCAAGTGGCTATTATTCCCTCTTCCCCTTCCTTCTCTGTCTCTCTGTCTCTGTCTCTGTCTCTGTCTCTCTCTCTCTCTCTCTCTCATATTCCTTTCCTCATGCCCAAGTCTTATTTGGGTTCATTCTCTGATTTGCATGAAACAGATGGATATAGCAGGTTTTTCTGGGTGGAGGTGGTGGAATATGAGATTCGTCAGGATTTGCTCCAACAATTCTTATACAATATTTAGCAAGTTGAAGAAGGGTATTTCCTAAATCTACTTTTACCCCTCAGGAGCACCATACATACAAGACTTTTCAAGGCAGTGAAAACTATTTTTAAGAGAATATATGTGTAGGTGTGTGTATGTTGTGTATATTTATTTTAGCTTTACCAGTGTTAGAAATCCATAGGTTCCTAAAGGTAAAAACTGCTTTATGGAAAAATTTGAAGCTTTACAAACTCGTAATTATGTGTGAAAGGAAAATGGAAGATATAACAAAGGAAAAATAACAACAATGAAAGATGGTCTAGTGCTCTAAATTTGGTCTGGGATGAAGCAGATATTTAGTTGTAACTTAGCCTGTTCAGGGAAGACCCCAAATAATAAACTAAAATTATGAGCCCCAGTAGTTACAACGATCTCTGGATGATCAAAAATATTTAATAATGGAATTAATGGGGAAACTTATAGGTGGGTAGAATAATGATATATTTTCATAAACATAGAACAACTTAAGTGAACAATAAACAGAATTTTTTCAGTTTTGGTTTGGTGTGTTTCAAAGTGACACAGATAGGATGGAGATGAGGGGAAATAAAGGGTGCCACATTTAATGAAAAGCATTCCCGGAAAATGTATGAATTTATATTTGAAGGTATGCCCTAAGAAGTGTGTTAAAAGTAAATCAAGGTTAAAACCACCTTCTAATTACATATTTTATCTACAATAAATAGAGTAACCATTTATTCATTGTTTAAACTGGAACACTTTTGAGAGTAAAAACTGTATTGATAATTATGTCAAAACAGTAAATACAATCTAAGCTTAATCTGGAAAAATTGAGGTTTCTGTAACAATGGAGCCTGCATCTTAGATTACATTATCATTCCCAATGAAGCATCAGTGTACATCAATTGTGCAAATAACACATTTATAGCAGTCAAATAGTTAATTGGCATTTTCACTCTTCTTACACTAAACTGAAAGGAGAAAGATGTTAGGACATATAATTTTAGGACAAGCCAAGAGAAGGAAAGTATGGTCATGTACCCAGTTTTTGTACCTAGAAAAGGTGAAGTAGATTGTCCTGAGAGAATGTAAAAAGAGAACACACCAAAAATAAGTACTAGTGAAATAATATTGACAGTAGGATATAGACCTTGTAGACTCAAAAGTTATTTGACATAGCTAGATGAGGCCAGAAAAGTACTCAGAGACTGAGAGATTGTTCATAATTCAATGCCATGTTAATTGATAGGTGATTTTATTATGAAAATAGTCTGCAACATTCTGAAAAGAATAGAGATTTTTTTCAAAAGAATCAATCAGCCATGCTGCCTGAATGCAGAGATCCTAACATTTTAAATTTCAGTTTCATAATAGCTTATAAGAGTAAAAAATATTGTAACACTACCACAATAAACACAAACATCAATTAAAAGATGTATTCCAATTTCAAAAAGCCAATTGGTAAAAACAAAGTTATTTACTTCTAGGAAATATATGAGCTTAGGAAATGAACTCATCAACAAAATCATATGAAGGATGAGATAATTTCCACACACATGAAAATTAGATAGAATATCTCAGGGATGCTATTTCTCATACTTTGAGTGATCAGTTGGTACTACAAGTGATAGCCAATGATCAGATTCATTGGAACTTTGTTACTGGTACTTGTCTGTTTTTCAACTTTCAATATTCTTGGAATTTATGTCCAGAAGGAATAATATCCAATTCATAGGAACCATTTTATGGGTGAGGTGGGAAAGACTGTTATCAATTGAGTTAATTATATGGTTATTAGAGAATTAATTAAAATAAGCATTAAGATTTTGCCAATAGGCTAATACAGTTAGTAGTCAAGGAATTTCCAGTAATACCAATAACTTCTGTCTATGCTTATAATATCAGGCAAGACATAAGGTGAGACCTGAAATATGTCTTTGGGCAGTTAACTATCCAACAGAAAGAATGCCTGTGGACCTCAGACATTTAAAACAACATAGATTATTACTGTAGATTTATTACTGACTCCAATGATATACACGTAGATCCTGGTAAAAGTGTTAGATATAGATAAATTGTAATTTAAAGACAATGATGTAAATATATCTTTGTTAAAACTCTGTATTGATGTGGTATTGCTAAAAAAAAGTTTAATAATGCACAGAGGACTATAGTGAATTTAAAGTTACCAAGTTCTTAACCTTAGTGTCATGCATCTAGAAATGGCTTCAAATGTGGGGTCCCAACCAATGTTCTTTGCTCTTTTGAAGTAAAATTAGCTCTATCCTATATCATTGAAGGAAAGTTGTCAGTGCAAATGTGTATAATATTGAAGATAGGCAGAAGATGGGAATTCCATCAGCAAACTATCTAGCTATAAGAACACTTTTAAGTAATGAAACTGGCATTTGTTTAGTCAGGGATTTTTTTTTTTACTTTTATTGGTAAATAAAAACCTTATAGTGATGGTGACATACATGCACACAATACTTGGTGGGCTTTCCTCTTGGCTCCCTCCCCACTCCTCTCCTTCCCCATATGTTGACTGTGCAGTCAGTTTTGAATGAGCTGTCTTCCAAAAATGAGACTATTTTCCATGTGGCTCCTTCATTTGGCTCAAAGTCTTTTTCTGGTTCTAACTTAAGACCTCAATTTCTCTAATCATATGTTCTTTTATTTCCTGAACACTTTTTGAATTTCATTTCTGAGGCCTTTGATCATACTTAAAACCAAAATTCTGAATTCTCCCTCTGACATTTTCTGCAGCTCAGTATTGGTGATCTCCCTTTGTTGAGTTATGGGGATTTATTGTTTCCTCATTGGTCTTCATTCTCATCTTTGTATTTTTGTTGTCTTGGCATCTTTTTCCTCTTTATGTGAGAGTCCTATGTCTATTTGTTATCTCTTTATAATAAGGCCTATTCTGGGGGTACATATTTGCCTCAAGAAATCGATCTTACATAATCAGTCCCCACAACCTCTTTAACAAGTTATAGTTCTTATTCAGTGCAGGCAAACAGGAATCTCTGATTGGCTGCAGGCCACCATGCTTTCCAGGTCCAAAATCAGCAGGGCCAGAGGGTATGATGTTCCTTTCAGAGGCTGTAGCCTGCTGGTTGGGATTTAATGCCCCACAGATACCACAGCTGCTCTGCTGGTATGAATCTGTGAAACCCTGCAGAACACTGACTTCTGGCCTCTGTGTTCACTGGGCATAAGCCCAGCAGGGCCAGAAATTATGTTCCAAGCTGTGGTTGGCTGGCTGAACTTTGATGGTCCAGGGACAGTACCACTGGTCTGCTGGATGTGATCACATGGAGCCCTGTCAGTTACTGGCAGAGAGAGTGTTGTGTTTCCATCCTGTAACTGGGATAGCTTGAATCCCTGCTGGCCCCTGGCCACCTTGCTGTCAGGGCCCAACCTCTGGCAGGGAGAGATTGTACTGTTCTGAGCATGGGGCCTGGGTGGCTCAGTTATTTAGCTCCAGGGACACCACTGCTGCTCTGGGTAGCTGAGATCATGTGAGACCTAGTTGGCCTCTGGCACCACTGGGTGTGAGTTTATAGCCTTCAGAGACTGGAGCATGGTTGGCTGGGTTATTTTATCCCACAAACACCAATGATGGGGGTCCAGTGGTGATTGCCAGAAACCCTGCAGGGGCGCAGTAAACTGCCAACCCTAGATCCCACCCACTGAGTCCCCTAGGGACTGTCTGCTAATTCATATTTTTGCCCTGTCTGACTGTAGCCTCCACTCCCACCTTCACAGTGATGATTTGCAAACTCACAGACCCTGTGGATCTGTTCATTGCCACACAAGTCCCTGGAGCCACACAGACTCCCATTGGGATGGTTTGTAAACTCATGGTCTTGATGAGTGACTCTCAGGTCACTGCAGAAAGGGATGAGTTCAGGTGCTGCCACAGGAGTTTGCTGGGTGGTTTGGGTGGTTGGTCTGTAGATTCACAGTGGTCTTGATGAGGCAGGTTGTAGCCACTGGGCTCCCTGCAGGAAGATCCTGTCATTTCTTGATTTGAGTTTGGCTGCAGCTGTAGGAGTTCACTGGGCAGTCTGGCTGGGCAGTCTGGGGAGTTGATGTCTTGAGGTATTATAGCATGGAGAGAAGAATATGATTGCTTTTGATGTCGTTTTTCTTCAATCAGTAGCTTGAAAAGATACTGCTTCTTTGCTGGAGTTAGTCTCTGAGAGCTGGAGGTCCAGGCAGCCACCAGCCCTGGTGTGGTATCACCAAGCTGGCACCAGCCTCTACTTTCCACTCACCAGATGAAATGTGTGGAGTTCTGTTCTCTGTGCTGCATCCAATTCCACCATGTTTTTACTATCATTCTTCTCTTGAGTTGACTGTTTTTTTTTTCTTTTACCAAGAAGCAGTCTTCCTGCTGGTTGATTTCTGAGTCTTGGAGCAACACAAATGTGCTGTCTTCTTCTATTCTGCCATATTTAATCCCCTCTTTGGGATTTAAAGATCTGTGGTTAAAACATATTAGTCAGAAATTGCAGAAATATTAGAAAACCCCCAAAAGAGTGGATAAATTAAAGGAAAATTACTACTGGTCCAAATCAGAGGAGTATATCTTTCTCAATGGGAAAATAAACTATGTTCAGGTAATTTTCAGCAACAATAAACTATAGAGAGAAGATCAACTAATATAGAAATTAGTGAAAGAGATGATAGCTACACTCCTACTTGGCCTAATTAACATCTATTGCCATTTTTAACCTTCATGCAATAATAATTGTTAATATTATATTCATTGTAATTAAAAACATAAAGGAGAAGAGAAACTTGTGGTATATGTCTAATTATGATTTGCTATATGAAAATAAAGCATAGGAGATAAAAGAGGAATTGTTTGTTTCAGGGGAGTGCTATGCATTTGATGATATTGATGGTGGTAGCCTTGATGGGAAGGGGTAGTACCAAATTCCAAAACTCTTCTACCACTAATTATCCATCAGTGGCTTAAGCTGTATAATTTTAGATGGAACAATTTATACTAAATATTATCTAGTGGAAATATTTCTATAAAACTATTAAAGGAGGTTATGATTTAGTCAGAAGGGCTGTGACTATACAAGAACATCTAAACATCATTATAAATGCAATTTATTTCATGAAAATAGAAACACCTACTTAATTTTGATAGAATATATATATACTATATATACATATGTGTATATATATATATACACATACTTAATTTTTATTGTGTGTGTGTATATATATATATACACATGTATATGTATATGTATGTGTATATATATGTATATATATATGTATGTATATATACATGTATACACACACACACACACACACACACACATGTTGTTAAAAAATGCTGATGGAGCCGGGCGTGGTGGCGCACGCTTGTAATCCCAGTACTTTGGGAGGCAGAGACCGGAGGATCCGGGTTTGCGGCCAGCCTCAGCTCTCTCTCTCTCTCTCTCTCTCTCTCTCTCCCTCTCTCTCTCTACTTAGTGAGGCCCTCCGCAACTTCGTGAGACCCAGTTTCAAAATAAAGTATAAAAAATAGGGCCGGGGGTGTAGCATGGAGGTAGAATGCCCCTGGGTT
>PVJS01050455.1:0-14310 GCA_004027185.1 Glis glis | reverse complement strand
TACACACACACACACACACACACACACACACACCATTCAACAAACACTGAATGCCACAATGCTGTCTTCATAGATTGGCACCAGGGCCAAAGGGGCATTTCCGGTAACTCTCCCACCAGAGTTGAAGAACCTCTGCAGGGCACTCCCACACACTCGCCTTCTCACTGCTGTGCTAGACAGGTTCCCTGAACCTGAGAGCTCTTATTCTGTACCAGACTCTGTATGGAGCATCTTATGTGATGATGTCATTGACTTCTCAATATAGCTGAAACAGGTACTATTATTATCCCAATTTAGAGATGATAAATCTGAGCTCAAAAGTGAAGTGACCTACTCTGAGCCTCTGTCTTTAGTGGCCTGGCCCTGACCTTGGCATGTTCAATATCATGCTCTTCTCAACATAAATACAGCAGGCTCCTGCTGCCCTGGGGGAGTACTTGAAATGAAAAAGGAAACAGAGGACCAAGGTGACATTCTCTTCAAGCATTTTAAAACCTATCGCATAATTTAAAAAGCAGAGAAAAGCTATACCAGTGGGAGGAAGCTATGTGGGGGAGGAGCAGATTCCAGCTCATCACAGGGTAGAAATGTCTAACAATTAGAGCTTAAGCAAAGGAATAAGATACCTAGTCAAAAAGCAAGCCCTGGGAGTTCAGAAGCCTAATTATTCCTTGTCAAAGACATTATCATCATAATCATACCTTTACATTTTTAAAGCATTTGTCATTTGCAAAGTACTTCTATGAATATCACATCATTTTGAGTTTAGCCTGGGATGACCAGTTGTCCCAGTTTGCCTGGGATTGAGGGGCTTCCTGGGACATGGGAATTTCAGGGTTAAAACCGGGAAGGTCCCTAACACACTGGGATAGGTGATCACCCTATTTTAGCTGTCTCAGTATCACTATGAGGTATGAAGGCTAGGTATAATCTCAATTTGGTACAGTGTTTCTTAAAGTGTGCTCCCTACTCCAGTAGAATCACAACACCTGGGAGTTTGTAACCAAAACAAATCCTCCCACCCACCACCCACCATCCACCATCCACCAGACCCACAGAAGAATCAGAGCCTCTGGGATGGGCCCAGGGGTCTTCATAACAAGCCCTCAAGAGATTCTGATGCACAATAATGTTTGGGAACCACTGATTTGTTTTGTTTGGGAGTTTTGGGTACTGGGAATTGAACCTAAGGCATTCTACCCCTAAGCTACACCCCCAACCCGATTTTATTCTTTATTTTGAAACAGGATCTCACTAAGTTGCTGAGGCTGGCCTCGAGCCTGCATTCCTCCCATCTCAGCCTCCCAAGTACCCGGATTACAGACATGCACCACCACTCCCAGGTGGGAACCACTGATTTAATAATGTAAAATACCAAAGGGATTTCTGAACAGTGGGGAGGTTGAGCTGAATGGCCTCTAGGTTTCCCTTTTAGATCTAAGACTCCATGAACTCTAGGCCCCTGGGAAGAGGGCAGACACCACCTGTCTCAGTGCCAGGTCCTAGCACTCTTTCATACCAGGTAGCCTCGAAGTCCACGTCTCTGTCCTGGTGATAGCGCCACTTGCAGTACACCTGGGTGGCAAAGCACCGGTCCTTCACCTCAGGGAGGGTGGTGAACTGGTCCTTGAGGAATCCTTCAAATCCAGACTGGGTCGTTTTCAAGACCTTGAGGTCTTTGATTCCAGAATGAATGACTGGAGGCTCTATTTCAAATAGAAAGGTAGGAGACAAAAAGGTCATAAACAAAACAGTGTCTTCTTAGTGCTTTGTAGCACTGAGGATCCTGGCCATTAAGACACATCACATGGTGTTATACAAAGAACTACATCCTGCCCATGTTCTCTTTCTTTCAATCTTCTCTGAAGCCTGAGTGGAGAGGATGATGCACCTTTCCTTCTATCTGGATTCCTCGACTCCCTACCTTCTCCTGCTTTATGAAAACCAAAGGCCCAAGAACAAACTCCCATAGTGTGCAGAAGTCCACAGAAATGAATGACTTCCTATTAGCTTCTTCTCAGCCCAATTACTTTACACGTTTTGAGCTCCATCTTGTTGGACCAGCAGTCATGCTGGAATGAGTTAATAACCTCCTCAAAAGCAGTTCTCTCTGCTATTCTGATCTCTTGATTGGGTGTAGTCCTCATGTTGACCATCTACAGCAGCTGATAAAATCGTTCACCACTAGACCCTGATGATGTCTCAGGGCCCCTGTGGTTATGAGCTCAGCATAAACAGACAACTTCATGAATGGATAGCAGCGTGGGCCTGACTGAGCCTAAATTAAGACTGGAAAGATGAGGCTGGTGACTCACAGGCATAGATCTGCCTAAATTGATATCCACAAAGACTTGTTTTTTTGGAAGAAGGAGAAGACTTTTCTTGGCTGAAGTTTGTCTATGGGTACCTGAGGGAGAGAAGGGACAGCTGAAAACAATGGAAGGGAGGATATGGCTCTCCTTCTGTCTCGGCTGTCCTCTCAGAAGGTAATGGGGCAGGTGGAGGGGTGATAGGCATAATTAGAAGAAGCTGTTTGCTTATGTCCCAAGCAGTTCTAGCTCAAGGCCCAGGTGATAGATGGGCACAGAGTTAGGGGGGGGGGTGAGGATTTTCTCTTCTTCTTTCTCCATGAAACACACAGTATCTCCAGCAGTTTAGTGGCACCTGAAGAGAACATGGTACCAGATGACACACTGGGAAACCTTGGGTCTAATGGTCCCAAGGAGAAGTGGCAACTGACATACAGAAGCAGGGCAGAGCTGCTGAGGCAGCAGCTGGACCCAACAGATACAAACTTCTTCCTGGGCACATGTGAGTCAGACTGTCAGAAGTTGGGAGAATTTGGCTGGACAAGTCTAGCAGTTTACTAGTGAAAAAGACACAAGACTCAGACAACTCAGGAATTAACATTATCATGAACTTATTTGTACACAAAGGCTGGGGAGGATGGGGGACATTCAGGGAGCACCTAGCAAAGTGCCATGGCAGGATTATTAAGGCTACCTCTTTTCAGTCTCTAATATAGTCCTGACAAATATCTATCCTTGGCTTGTTTAGTCTAAAAATTAAAGGCCAGAGGTCTCAGGAGAGTTGAAGAACGAGAATATCATTCATGACCCTCAATTAAAATCCAAGGAAGTTCTTTAAAATCTAGTGGTTTAAAATTGCCTGTGTGGTTTCAATTGCCAGGGAGTTTCAGAGCTAGGTAAATAATGACTGTATTTTGATATTTTCAAAGCTACATGTGTCCACCTACCAGAAAGAATGATGGCTGGAGGTTAGTGTTAGATCTGCTGATTAAATATGTTCTGATTAAATAAAGTATTCTGTGCAGAGTGTTCCAGGATAATGTAGTATAACAGAAAATGATAATTGTTTAGCTTTCTGAAGTTCTCACTGGAAGCTATATCTGACGAAGGATCAAGAGAAAGATATTGGCAATTTTTTAGTGCCTTTGGTTAGCTGGGTTTATCAGATTCTTAAGTGCATAAAGGCATGGTCCTGCAGTCAGTATCTTAAATGCAGTGAGTCTAAGTCTCAAACCCAAAAGAACTGCAAAAGCAATCAACAAGTATCTGTTAAATGAATGAGTGTAGCAAGACTGATTCATGTCAAGGAACGAGAATCTCACAATTTATACTCTTTCTCTTCTGGACAGTTCATCTCCTTCAATCTATATTGTTTCCCCTCCTAATCACCATCCAACTTTCATATACACTGCGGTGTGGGAAAGGGGAAGGGTGTCAACATTGGCTGAACTTCCTGTCTGTAGGCATGGCTTTGGTTGTTGGCTTTTTCAGTCTTTATCTTACTTAATCTTCAGAAGGCTAGAAAGTAGGTATTTTTATGAAGGTGGTTTTTATTCATCTGCCCATAATCACATGGCTAGAAACTGGCAGAGGTGGAGTTTAAATTCAGCACCACATTATGATATTCCATGTTTTCTGCCCCCTTTTTATATCATTCTCCATCTGTGCAATATTTTCTCCTTCCTTTAATTCTCTTTCTCCATTTCTGTACTATAAGAGGCCTTTCCAGAAGACAAAAAGGTTGCCCACCTCCCATTCTACAACATGCTTTGCAGGCCTCAGATAGTGGGCCAGCCTGAAAATACCATCTTTACTGGTCTGGAATGGAGATTGAAGCATCATGTTTAGAAATAGCCCCTGTGTCACTTGGAAAATTTTTAGTCCTTAACATTTTCCTATTGAAATGCAAAGATCCCTTAAAGGAGTGTCTCCAGCCTTTGTACCTCCTACAGTAATCCCTTCTAGAAAACAAAAATCCTATAGAAATGAAACATGGGTTTGGAGTCAGGAGTGGAGTTAAAATAAGCAGTGGAAATCCTTGAAGAGGAAGAAAAAGGTGAAAGAGAACCAAAGGCAAAACTACCTCCGTCATCTTTTCCAATACAGCTGGCCTTGATTGCCAGCATCTTCAAAGGCCAAACTTTGGCTTTTCCAATGGTCTTACTCATAAAAGGATTCCTGAACGCAGCGTCGCATAGTGGTTGAATCCACAGCTTTGAGACTCAGATTCCCCTAAATTCAAATCCCAATTCTCTTCCTGCCTCCCCAATAGCCCTTTTTATGAGCACTATGCCCCTGAGGATATTACTTAATGTCTTTCTACCTTGAATTTCTCATCTGTAAATGAAGACGACAATCATACCTGTTTCCTGCAGTTGAGACACAGCTGAGCTGACGCCCATGAAGGACTTAGTGGAATGGCTGCCGTACATGGAATGCTCTATTAAATTCATTATGATGATTTTTCCATAATCGACTTTTTCTTGTCAATTTCAACCACCTGTAAATGTTCCCCCATGCTTCTCAAACCTCACTGGGTTCTGAAAATTCCCTGTCCTGTGCCATCCTATCTACTGCCAGCCCAGGGATGAGATTTATTGACCCCAGGGGAGTGTCAGTCCTGCCAGGCCGCTTTGAAATGATCTACTTTCTCCCTCGAGTCTGAAAATGGAGAAAGCAGTTGCATTTTTTAATGTGTTTTGGCACCAGTTTCCCACAGAATAAAATGCTTCATGTTCCCAAAGACAATTAACTATTGCCAAAGTATTGGCAGAGCGCAAACCATCTACTCTGGTACTCTCCTCATTCCATGAACAACAACAACAACAAAAAACCTATTCTCTTTGAATGTTAAAAGAATTTTTTTATTGGCACAAATTAGACACATTGGATGAAATCAGAGAGCTTATTTTATCTTCTCCATTGGCAACACCCCAGCTCTCTGGAGCACTGGTAAGGACCTGAGGTTTTCAAATCCATGAGGCCATCAACTAAAAATATGGTGCCTCACACACTCTAAAAAGGAGTCCATTTTAGACTAACAAGAAGTAATTCAACCAAGAAGATTCTCCTTTTTCTAGGTTACTTCCCATGAAACCACTTAATCAGCTTTTTCTTCCCCCCTGCCATGGTTATGCAGTAATGCAAAAGGAAGATTTTTCACATTCTACTTTGCTAGAACATCATCATTCCTAGTGCTTGTTGTCCTCCTACACACTTAACAGACTGTGGTTTATCTCTTAGAGAGGCATACATCTACCCTTTAGCTCTCAGGGAAAGAAACTCACTGCGAATTAATAGAAAATAAGCCAAATTCCTTACCTACGCATCAGGTGTCACAAAGCACAAAGCTTTATTGAGCCAAGAAAAAAAAATCCTGTCATGAAGAGGATAATTGCTTCCACATTTAACACCTCCAAAAGGACACAAATAGCTAAAAGGAGGATATTTTAAAACTATATAAATCATTCTACTAGAAAATCTCAAACTTGTAAAGTGCTAGAAAAAAAGTGAAAATCAATTAAATTTCATTTCTCCTTGAGAGTCCATTTAGCTCCCGCAGGGAGAGCACAAGCCCCCTCGGCTCAGTTCTGGGTGGGGAGAGATGACGTCACCCAGACAGAAGGGAGCTAAACGGGCTTTTGTGCAGCTGGGTGACGATCAAGGTGATTTTTAAAGACCTTGGTCTGCCAAGAGCTTTTCTGATGGAGGGACTGAAGAGCTTTAGTCTTGATATCAAAAGGACATAAACAGCCATCTTGGCAGTGGTCATCTCTGCCCTGTGTCTCCCACTCTCCTCTTCCATCTGCCTAGCTTGTCCCCTCTTAAATCTGTTTGCCTCCTGGACTTGGATTTCATTGGTCTCCTTCCTTAACACCCTGCCCCACTAGCCTTCACAGCAATAAACATGTGGGCTTTTTTTTCTTCACTACCAGAAAACAGTGTCTCTTAATTAAGATCTCTCCTCCATCTTCCATTTCTCTATTTAGTTATGCTTTAGCTGAATTTTTATAATTAGTGTCAGAATAGGAATTTGATGGTTAAAGAATTGTGAATTTTAATTTAAATAATGTAGAGGTTTGGAGAGCCGATTTAATTCAAATTAGTGACAACTATCCCAGCAATGTCGAGGTTCGGCTAAGCTTGTAGTTCAGCAAAGACACGTGGGAGAAAGAGCTGGAAAGATCCAGGTTCCATAGGATACCCAGGCCAACAGCCTGCAGCACATGTGCAGAGCCTCGTTCTCCTCTCAGTGTGTGCGAAGTCATAAACGCAAGAGCAGCCTTCAGCCCTTTGGGTGAGCATGTTTCCGTCTTTCTTCCAGATTCTCTCATGGAATCAGCAAACTTTGTAACCCCTAAAAATACAGCTTGGTGATGCAGTGTTTTGGGGTGTGTATGTTACTATTCTTTTTGGTTTTTTGTTTGTTTATTTTTGTGGTACTGGGGATTGAATCTAGGGGATTCTACCTCTTAGCTACACCCCCAGCCCTTTTTATTATTTGTTTTGAAATAAGGTCTCACTAGATTGCAGACAGAGTCTCGCTAAGTTGCCGAGGCTGTCCTGGAACCTATGATCCTCCTGTCTCAGCCTCCCAAGTGTTGGGATGGCAGACATGTGCTACCATGTCTGGCTAGTGATGTACTTTTAAAAGTTCCACTAGGAAGAAACAATGTAATGGGAGTTTTAGAGCAATTCCCAGGGCCTAAAATGGTGCCTGAGTCAATAGGCTTTCTACAACTATCTGTTCAGTTGATAAATAGGAATGAATCCAGTCCAGCAGGAGAAACCCAGTCACATATCCTGCTAAGAAGAATCCTTTTGGGGAGTTAAATGGCCAAATGAGTGATTAAGTACATGTGTTTAAGGGCAAAGAATTTCACTATTGTGACAAAGACACTACTCAGGTTTGTAGCAACAGCCTTCACTATAGGAATTGGTGTGTGTGTGTGTGTGTGTGTGTGTGTGTATGCACGTGTGTGCATAAAATGATTTTCTTCAGTTAAGTCTATACAAATACATTTCTTATGACAGTGATTGTAGCATTGACTCATAATCACAATTCCTGCAGCTTAGCTCTTAGATAATAAGCAAATTAATTAAGAATTAAGCTGGGCATGGTAGCGCACGCTTGTAATCCCAGTACTTGGGAGGCGGAGACCGGAGGATCTGGGTTTGCGGCCAGCCTCAACTACTTAGTGAGGCCCTCCGCAACTTCATGAGACCCGGTTTCAAAATAAAGTATAAAAAATAGGGGGTGTAGCTCAGAGGTAGAACGCTCCTGGGTTCAATCCCTGGTACCGCAAAAAAAAAAAAGAATTAAACTTTGCCAGGCATGGTGGTGCAGGCCTGTAATCCTGGTACTTGGGAGGCTAAGACCAGAGGATCATAGATTCGAGACCAGCCTCAGCAACTTAGCAAGACCGTTTCAAAATAAAAAAATTAAAAAAGGGCTAGGGGTGTAGCTTGGGGGCAGAATGCCTCTGGTTTCAATCTCCAGTACCATGAAAGAAAGAAAAAAGTTAAACTTTGCTACCAGAAGAACATACATTCCTCCTCTTCAAAGAGGAACTGTGTACAAATTTCACCCTTGTATATACAACCCTGGAAGATACACGCTTTCATATGGCTATGCACACACGTACCTGCATATACTTAAGGCAACAGATGTCTCTACCCCTACCCTGAGCCCTGCCAGCCCAGCATGCCTTCAGAGGAGGGCTGGGCTCTACATGATTCGAGCTGGGGCTTCTGGGAAACCTGCCACAATGATCTCAGTGCCCTGCAGCTTTGTAGCTTTCTGCAGAGAGGAAAAACTTCAGCCTGATTATGATAGCTAGTTTTTCCATCCTGCTGCAGCCAGGTGATTAGAATTCGGGCTGATACTGACTCCTGGTAGTTCCTGGAAAGAACAAGGGTGGAAAGAGAAGCCTGTTTTCTTTTTAAGATCAACAGAGACCTGTACTCGGCCACTTCACTTCCACCTCCACAGCTCTAACAATATTTATGTAGAAGTCACCAGTGATGTCTGTCTGCCGACTATGGAGTTTCTCTTTGCTCATTTTTTTTTTCTGGTGGTATTGGGGATTGAATTCAGGGTCACACTACCTCCAAGCTACACCCTCAGCCCTATTTTATTTTTTTATTTTGAAACAGGGTCTTGCTAAGTTACCACACACTGACAATGAACCTGCAATCCTCCTGTCTCAGCCTCCCAAGTACTGGGATTACAAGCATGCACCACATCTTTGGTTCTCTTTTAACCCAACCTTCTTAGCCTGCCTGTGGCAGAGACCAAGTCTGTGTCCTCTTCCACCTGGGTCACCTCTAGGCTTCATTTTGCTTCTTCTCTTTCAGTCAGGTGTGACTGTACAAAAGTGCTATGTGCCATTTTCAGGCCTGCGCTTACCCTTGAGGGATTTTGCTCCTCGTTTTTCTCCTCCAGTCCCTTTACCTCTCCTAGTTACCTGGC
The DNA here is from genome assembly GCA_004027185.1 of Glis glis. NCBI lineage: Eukaryota > Metazoa > Chordata > Mammalia > Rodentia > Gliridae > Glis > Glis glis. Next base: position 5,529 of record PVJS01050455.1, on the reverse strand, counting down.
ATAGGAATCTACTCTCAAGGCAACCTCAAAAACTAAGAATGAAAAATGTAAGGTTGCAGCCAGGCATAGTGACGCACACCTGCAATTCCAGTGCTTGGGAGGCTGAGACATGGATCGCATGTTTGCAGTCAGCATCAGCAATTTAGCAATGCCCTCCACAACTTAGTGAGATCCTGTTTCAAAATAAAAAATAAAATAAAGCTGTGGGTGTGGCTCAGAGATAGAACACCCCTGGGTTCAATCTCCAGTACCAAAAAAATAAAAGAAACAAAGAAGGAAGGAAGGAAGGAAGGAAGGGAGGAAGGAAGGTAGGAAGGAAGGAAGGAAGGAAGGAAAGAAGGAAGGAAGATTGATTAAGATTAGCCTGGGTCCTGAATAACTTCCTGGAGCAGAGCACCCACAAACACTGAGCTGGACTTCTACAAAAGGAAGAAACTTCTTCTGCAGAGCCATTACATATGGGCCTATTTGTTTTACCTTCTGTTACCTCAGTAACTATTCCTGATGTCTCAAAACATAGTTTCATCTGTTTTTATGACCCTACTGCCTCCAGCCCTTCTACCTCTCTGACCATTCTTCTGTCTCACTCTATAAGCTGCCCAAACCTTAAGGAATTTTCCCCATGCCCTCTTATATTTCCTTTTTTCACTTTGTATGGTTTTTTTTCTGGAATGTTCTCTTTCCCTGTGGCTTCAACACCGTCGATTTGTTGATGGTCCCTGGTATGGTTTGGGTCTGGCATGTCCCCAGTTCAGCAAGGTTCAGAGATGGGATGTGGCTGGAGGAGGGGGTCCCTGGGTCATGGCCTTGGGGACTATATATGTCCCTGGTCCCCTCCTCTCTCCTGTTTCCTGGCCACCATGAGGTGAGAGTGGCTCTCCCTCTGCCATGACCTGCTGCTGAGCCATGTCTGCCTTGAAGTTGGCCAATCATGGACTGACCCCTGAAACTGTGATCCCCAAGTAAACCTTTCTTCCTCTAAGTTGAGCTTGTATTTTGATCCGAGCTATGGAAAAGCTGACTAAAATGGTCCCCAAATCTGTCTCCATCCCATATTCCAAAACAACTCACCAGCTGCCCCCCATAAACTTCCTCTTTGTGTATATTCTCTTTAGTTAATTCCCGAGTCCTTCCACTGTAGGGCCAACTTTTATCTCCCCCTTCCCTCCAACATTCCATTCCTACTCAATCCCAAAGACCTACTGGTCACACTTCACAAAGACCTCACATAATGCCCATCAACAACCTCTCAATCTTTCCCTCTCTACTTCTTCATCTCTGCAACAAGTCTCCAAATGTCTCACCACCACCTACTTCTCCAGTCAGTTCATGACACCTTGGTTAGAATTACTGAACAAAAGCATACACACACACACACACACACACACACACACACACACACACACATGCACACACACCCTCACTCATTCGCCCAACCATTTAAGGCCTTCTGCAGCTCTCTGTGGGCCTATTAAGCAATAATTATGGCTTCTATTAAAGGAATGCTTCATATGTGTCAGGTACTAGGTTAAATGCTTTAATAAAATAAGTTTAGCATGTATCTCCCTTATTTCTCCAGACAACGGTAGAGGTGGGCACTGGCATCCTTGGATTACGAATGAAACCCCACTTAAATAATATAATGCACTTGCTCCTGATCACAAAGTTATTAAGCAGTAGAATGCAAATTCAAATTCAGCTCATTCTGACTCCAAGGCCTCTGGGCTTAATCACTGTAAAAACAAAACAAAACAAAAAAAAAAACAACTGCCTTTGACCTACACTAAACTGTTAGTACAGCACATGAGGCCCTTTGGAGTGCAGCCTGAACCAACTTCTTCATCCTCATCTCCGCCTCTTACATTCTGGGGATCAGACCCTCTGAACTGGGGCCTGTTGCTCAAATGTTTTGTAGTTTCAACAATTAAATAAATACTGGCTCAGTATGGTGTTCAGCATGAAGCAAGTGATCAAAATATTTTGGTTCCCTTTTTCTGCTCCTTCATGAATCCTACCCATATGTATCCTGTTTCTTCTGTCTGTAGTCCCCATTCCCCATCCTATGGCCAACATATTCTGAATTATTTTTCAAAAATCAATTGAAAGCTGGGCATGGTGGCACATGCCTATAATCCCAGTACTAAGAAGACTGAGACAGGAGAATTGCAGGTTCGAGGATAGCCTCAGCAATGTAGCAAGACTCAGCAACCTAGTGAGACCCTGTTTCAAAACAAAAAAAATAAAAAGGGCTGGGGGCATAGCTCAGAGGTAGAATGCCCCGGGTTCAATCCCCAATACCATAAAAAAATCAATTGGAATAGGAATATTTCTTCTCCCCTGTCAAGCCTTCCATACCACCCTTGGAAGAGTTAAGCCTTTATACTTCTTGGTTCCCTTTGCATGCCTTAAATCCTCTCATATTGCAATGAATCTGTTTATATAGCTGTCTCCTATGATTCATCTACTGTAAACTCACTAGGGTCATGGAATGTCTTGTTCATCTCTTTATCTACAGTTCCTCATGTATATAGTTAGTCCTCAAAGTCTAATGTTAAATAAATAGTATAAGCACTTTTCATAAATGCTTTTATTTTTTAATCAGTTCTCTTGAGTCTAACTCTAGCCCTTGCCATTATGTTATATAATTGAAGTGGAATGAAGAATGTGCCAAGTGTCCTGAATATCACCGAAAACTAGTCAAGAATTATACTGATCAATACAGTAGCCACTAGCCACATGTGACTAAAACTCTTGAAATATGGTTAATGTAACTTAAAATAGGCTATAAATATAAAATACACACAGGATTTCAAAGACTTAAGTTTTTTTGAGGTACTGGAGATTGAACACAGGGGCATTCTACCTCCTACCCACACCCCCAGCCCTATTTTATTTTTTATTTTGAACTGTCTCACTAAGGTACTGAGGGTCTTGCTAAGTTGCTGAGGCTGGCCTTGAACCTATGATCCTCCAGTCTCAGCCTCTCAAGTACTGAGATTACAGGCATGTTCCACTACACCCAACTAAATCTTAAATTTTTAAATAATATGAAATATTTTATTTATAATTTTTTACGTGTATTACATAAAGAATATTTTTACACTTTTTTGGTGCATTATAGTCTCACATCATAATGTACTTCATAGTGATGATGATATACATGCACACAGCACTTGGTGGGCTTTCCCTCGGCTCCCTCCCTACCCCCCACCTTCTCCATACAGGGTTTTGAGATAGTCATTGGTATTCTCAAATATGTACATAATGTCAATGGAAGTGATTCCTTCATTGATCCTCCCTCCCCCACTCCCCTAGACTGCCTCCCTGGCTCCAATGGAGTTTCTTTTCCATTATCTGGAGTCCCTCTGGTATCCTGATTACTCCCTAGCTTCCACATATGAGAGAAAACATATGACCCTTCACTTTCTGTGACTGGCTAATCTCACTTAACATAATATTCTTCGGATCCATCCATTTCCCTGAAAATGACATAATTTTGTTCTTCTTTATTGCTGAGCAGAATTCCATTGTGTGTATATCCCATAATTTTGTAATACATTCATCTGTTGATGGACACCTAGGTTGGCTCGATAATTTGGCTATTGTGAATTGTGCTGCTGTAAACATGGATATGTATTTATTACTATGATTTCCTGATTTCAGTCCCTTTGGAAAGATACCCAGGAGCAATATAGCTGGATCATATGGTGGAGTCATTCCCAGTTTTCTGAGGAATCTTCACACTGATCTCCATAGCGGCTACACTAATTTGCAATCCACCAACAATGTAGAAGAGTTCCTATTTCTCCACATCCTCACCAGCATTTATTGTTGTTTAATTTATTGATGATTGCCATTCTGATTGGAGTTAGGGTTCATAAAGAATAACTTGGATATATTGGGTCAAATGAAATCTATTATTAATTTTCCTCATTTCTTTGATTTAATGTGACTACTAGAAAAATTTTAAACTACATATGTGACTTACATTCTATTTCAATTAGAACTGACTTAGAGTTTCTAATTTTATGAGGGTAATCAGGGTGGTTTAGGTAGGAAAACACTGGCCTAAGGGTCAGAATTTTTTTTCTCTCCTCCAAGTCATACCTGGGAAGGAAAGGAAGGAAAGGAAGGAAAGAAAGGAAGGGAGGAAGGAAGGAAGGAAAGAAGGAAGGAAGGAAGGAAGGAAGGAAGGGGAGAGAAGAATAAAGACAGGAAAGGAATGAAGAGGGAAAGAAATTCCATTTAGCTAACAAATAGCTCAATTGGATAATTATATGGCATGACTACACATTTAGGGGAGAAAAATCATTTTTTCAACTTAATACAACAACTGTTCTTTTATATAACAATAACTTTAGAACTGTTAAGCACTGAGAAGGCCCTAGCAATATGTAGACTTAATGCAGACAGTTAAAAACATTAAATGATAGCTAGTACACTAGTACTTTCTAAGGAGAGTGATATCTACTAGAACTCAGCATGAGAAGAGACCTTATATTTTATTGACCTTGTAGTGCCCTGTTGTCTATCAGATGCCACCTCAAATTCTTACTGAAGACAGCTAGAGAAGAAAGAATGAGAAAGAAATAAAGCAAAAGCAAAAAAGGAAAGGAAAATAGGAAGAAAAATTTTGAGTCTACACTGTCAATTTATAATGATCAATGAAGTTTACTTTTTATTGTGATAGACATATTTCCACCATCTCTGGCTCCATGGTTCTTAGAAGCCTTCTAGTCTAAATGTTGGTGAATTATTAAACTTTGACAACCTCAATAAATCAGTGAAATATATGATTTGGGAATTCTAATATTTGCTCCATTTAATTATCAGCATTAAGGTTTGTATTGTAATGTTTCACCATTAATTTTTTAAATTTCTTGGTAATTTCTGTGTGCATATATATTTGAATCACATTGAACCTCACTGTGATGTACAATTTCAATGCATTAATAAAAGTATATACAAAATTGGTATTTAGAATTATATAATTATTGCTATTTTAAAGTAGATTCAATTTATAGAAATTATAACATTATCAGTGGCTTATTATGCAAATAAAATGTCAGGAAAACTTGGTTGTTATTTTAGTAAATATTTCCTATAAAGGTTACTATAATTATAGCATGATATGATGCAAAAAAATATTGGTCAGAAAGTTAAGAGATTTGGGTTCTTGTCAGCCTGGGCCTTTTTTTCTCCCCTCTGACTCCCCTCAAAATTGAGTAATATAAATTATCTATCCCATTCAACCTCCAGATTTTGTTACAAAATGGATTGTTTTATTTTTATATTTTAAGAAAAAGTATGTGTTTGGCACCTTTGTCGAAAATCAACTGGCTATAAGTTTGTGGACTTGTTTCTGTATCTTCTATTCTGTACCACTGGTCTATGTGTCTGTTTTTGTGCCAATACCATGCTGATTTTATTACTATAGCTCTGTAGTATAAATTGAAGTCAGGAATTGTGATGCCTCCTGCATGGTTCTTATTGCTGAGAATTGCTTTGGCTATTCTGGGTCTTTTGTTT
>PVJS01050454.1:0-14310 GCA_004027185.1 Glis glis | reverse complement strand
TTCTTTCTTTGGCCTCTACATTAGACATTTTAATTATTACATGGCGTGGTGAGGTCCTTCTTTGGTCCTGTCTTGACGGTGTTCTATATGCCTCCTGTATGTGAATGTCCAAGTCCTTTTCTATATTCAGATAGTTCTCTGAGATTATTTTTTTAAAGAGGTTTTTTATACTCTTAGTCTGTTTCTAGTCCTTCTTCAATGCCTTTTATTCTTAGATTAGGACGTCTTGCATTGTCTTGTATTTCTTGGATGGCCAGGGTGTGTTGTTGCAATATCTTCTGTATATCGTTGAGTGTGTTTTCAGTTTTGAATGAACTGTCTTCCAGGAGTGATACCCTGTTTTCCATGTGGTCAAACCTACTAGAGTTGGTTTCTATTGCAGTCTTTAATTCGTTTATTGCCTCTTTCATTTCGTTCAGTGTTTCGTTCTGATTCTTTCTTAGAGCCTCAACTTCTTCCTTCATCTCCTCTATGCTTTCTTTGAGGCCTTTCATCATTCTGAAGATCAAAATTCTGAATTCTCCGTCTTGCATTTCCTGTAGGTCAGTATCAGTAAACTCACTTGATGCATTGTATTTCTTGTATCTTCACTGTTCCTCATTCTCGTATTTTCAATGTTTTCAATTTTGTGTTTCTGTTGCCTCCCCATCATCTTCCTTTCTATGTATAAGACCTCTTGTTGGTCCCTGTAGATCCAATTGGGTTAGTACGCTGCAGGTTGTGGTTCCCTCTCGTCTTGTTGACCAGGGTGCGTTGTGTGTATGTGGGGGGGGGCACACAGGGTCCGGAGCTCGGGTGTTGGCACGTGAGGCGCATTTCAAGGCAAGGTGTTGGATGTGGGCTCCGAGGCGCACATTCCCAGTCTTCTGAGGAACTATAGCAGCTGTACTAATTTGCAATCTCACCAGCAGTGTAGAAGAGTTCCAATTTCCCTGTTATCCTCACCAGCATTTATTATTTGTGTTCTTGATGATTGCCATTCTAACTGGAGTTAGATGGAATCTCAGTGGAGTTTTGATTTGCATTTCCGTGATTGCTGATGATGTTGAACTTTTTTTCCCACATATTTATTAGCCATTTACATTTCTTGCTTCAGTAAAGAAATAGGTAGACTTTTGAGAAGTCCTTAAATCATCTGAAGCTCATCTGTTCTTCCTTCTGTCCTAATTCCCCTCTCCTCAATCCAGAACTCCAAAATTACAGGGGTCAACCGCAAAACTCTAGGGGTCACTATTCCCACTATACTTTTTAGAGTAAACATTTCTGAAGATTTTTTTTTTTTGGCATGTGTAAATAGAATTACGTGTGTGTTGTTGTTGTTATTCTTTGGTACAGGGGATTGAACCCAGGGGCATTCTACCTCAGAGCTATGTCCCCTATCCTTTTTTTTTTTTATTTGTTTGGAAACAAGGTCTCACTAGATTGCTGAGTCTCACTATGTTGCTGAGGCTGTCCTCAAACCTGTGATCCTCTTGTCTCAGCTTCCCAAGTGGAGTTGGGATTACAGGTGTGTGCCACCATGCTCAGCAGTTTTTGGTGTTTCTGACCTAGTTGGGAGACACTTCCCTCCCCCCCCTTTTTTTGGGGTGGCACTAGGGATCACATCCAGGGCTAGGCAAGTGCTATACACTAAACTACATCCCCAACCCAGCTTTTCCCTTTCTTAAGTTCTATGTGTACTGTGTACCTCTCTGGTCTTTAATTACTAATATTTTAGCAAGGTTCTCTAATATGTTGCTGGCCGTTACTAGTATGTTTTACTTTATCTGAAAGGTTCTTTGTGAAGTTTTTTGTTTTCTTTTTCCTTTTCCATAAGAGCTACATTGGAGTGGTTTGGGACTGAATCAAGGAAGTATTTAGGAGGGTTTCATAGTAAGATTACAAACGATGATGATGATGGAAAGAATGGATGAGGATATTTTGTGGTCTTTAATAAGGCCTCCCACACCTTTCATGATCTGGTCCTGGCTTTCTCCTGCAGCTCTGTCTCCCATGTGTTGGATCACTTAAGCTGTCACTTCTGAGCACTCTCACCATTGGTTTCTCTGTGTGCTGTTCCATTTGTCTGTTTGCCTTTCTCTTCTCCATCCCTTAACCTTTATGCCTGCTTAGCATCTAAGTTTACATGTTCTGTAAGTCTCTTTCACATGTGTTATGTGTTACCTTAGCAGTGCAACATTATTGCAAACTTGTTTTTATCTTCCTTTAGAATGTGAACTTCCTGAGACCAAAGACTGACTTTGTTACTGCTATACCTATAACAGGTTGAACATATAGGAAGCATCAAAGTATTTGTTGAGTTTTTTGACAGACTGTAGAATATAAGCACCTCAGTGGTGAGGTTTTTTTGTGTTTCCTTCTCAATAAATACATACTGAGTGAATATTCCACTGGTCTGTGTTCAGAGGTAAGGGACTGATTCTCATCCACTGTGTTCCTGGTGTTTAGCGTATAATAGGTAATAAAAATTTGCTCAGTGAAAATATACATTTCACAAATTCTACAGACCTGGATAATGAGCCTGAAGGGAGATTCAAAATGTGTGTATATTTTATAACTTTTTGAGAAAAATTTTAGGACCTCTTGATACCTTTAAAGAACCCTAATATGTGTATGTGTATTTGTTTGTTTGTTTGTTTGGCAGTACTGGGGATTGAATCCGAGCTTTGCACTAAAGTACTCTACCACTGAGCTATATCCCCACCTGTACTTTTTTGTTGTTGTTTTTGTTATTTTATGAAGCAGAGTCTGGCTGAATTGCCTAGGCTGGCCTTGAACTTGTGATCCTCCTGCTTCAGCTTCCCAAGTAGCTAGTATTATAGGCGTGCACCACCATGCCTGGCTTTTGTTTAAATTTGAAATAACATTAAGACATATTTAAGTGTTTATAGAAATATGTTTTAAGTTATTAGAAGGTTAATGGAATATTTCCTTGTATTTACATATTCTGTTTCTTAATTTTAGTGACTTAGTTCATACAACAGAGAGCCTTCGGAAAGCAAAATTATCTACTGTAAAAGCTGAAAAGGAAAGTGCCAATTTTGATTTTATTTTGGAACCCTATAAACTCGAAAATGCAAGATTGAGTAGGGAAAATAATGACTTATACCTGGAGTTAATGAAACTGAGAGAGTTCTCAGAACAACACATTAAAGGTAAATGAAAAATTTTGAATATAGTATTTTTGCCCTTTTTGTTTTGTATGTAGAAAAGGCTAAACTAATTTTAAAACTATTGATTAGAAAAGATAATAGTCTTATTAACAGCTCCCTAAATACATTAGGTTGTGTTGAAGAATTCCTAAGGAGGAAAATAAACATATATTTATTAGCTATATTAGTCGTTTGTATATGCGGATTAAATTTTTAGAATTAAAATAGCTATAGAGAATATTAAATGCTGGAACAAAAGAAAACTTCTTGAAACAGCTTTTTTTTTCCCCTTATTGAAAATAAAAGTAGCAAAGTAAGGTGAAAGCCATATATCACTCTGCTTATTAGTTAGTTTTTGAGCTGGGAGGTAGAATAGAATGATTTAAAAGGTACTAAACAAAAGGTGGTTATATGGTTATCTTGTTATAAGTTCTTAATGTTCAGTAGAAAGCCCTAATACTTGGGATGATATTCATAACATTTTAGTTTCATACTCAACTTGCTGGATCAAAAGCCATGGTACACATTAGACACCTACAGCAGCAGAAAAATACAACTTCCTTTTGTGCTTGGTGAGTTATTTGTAGTTTTGTTAACAATGGTAGAAAAGGTAATAGGCTTCAAACAAAGAATGCGTAAGAATCAGATGGAGCCTTTCAAATTGATGTGAGTTTCTTGTACTTTGTGAAATGGAATAACTTCATAAATTTCATGATCTTTTAAATAGTGTTTGAATCTTTTTCATTTTAAGAGTTGAAAACTACATTGAAGAAGAGTGCACGTGAAACAGCTGATCTGAAATTTCTAAATAACCAATATGTTCATAAACTCAAACTTTTGGAGAAAGAGAGCAAAGCTAAAAATGAAAAAATTCAACAGCTTCAAGAAAAGAATTTGCATGCTGTTGTCCAAACTCCAGGTAAGTTTATTCCTTCTCAAAACAAAATTTGGTAGAATCCAATGAAGACAAAATTGCGGCTCGTGTTTATTCTTCATGAGAATCTATTAGTTTTTCAAGTACAATTCTAATCTTGGCCAGATGCTTAAAAAGACAGATTATTCATTTATTTTAGACTCAGACAAGATCCATTTATTCATTAAAAAGATTCCTTCTATGTGTATTCCGTACTAACTCAGTTCAGAGCATGATTTTATATTATAGGTGTTACTCCATTTTATTCTAATTTTGCTATTTAAAATTTCTGTTACGTGCTCTTTTGACATTGCTTAATAAGCATGTGTATTTTAATTTTCACTGCCTTAAGCTCCTCATTTGGCAGCTTTATGCTTATGATTTCTTGAGCTCATAATAATAAACACTACAAGGCACACTTAGCTTTTAATTTTGCCAAAGCCTAATCCCTATCTAGCAGAGGAACAAATTTAATCTGGGCATATATGTCAAGCATTCAGACATATAAAACTTGTTATATTCATGTCTTGTTGAGGTTTTTAGGAATACATTGTTTAAAGATCAGGGTGGGTATTTATATTTGAGAGAAAACGTTTTATTAATATGTAATATGAACTAGAGATGCACTTTATAACAAAGAGGATAACCTGGATATCTAATTCTTAGAAAGTATTTTATTTTGTTTCTCCTTAATTTTTTTTAAGACACTCATTTGATTTTTTTAGGTGGCAAGAAAAGAAGCATTGCTTTCCGGCGCCAGCGTATGCAAATTGATGAGCCGGTCCCTCCCTCCGAAGTTAGTTCTTATCCAGTTCCACAGCCAGATGACCCTTACATTGCAGACCTCCTGCAAGTGGCTGATAACAGGTGAACATTAAATAATTCTTTTTTGGGGTCGAGGGTGTAGCTCACTAGTAGCCCATGTGCTTAGCATGTGTGGGCCCTGGGTTCTATCCCTAGCATCCAAAACAATAATAATAATTCTTTGCTGGCTTAATTGATCACTGGATTAGTTGTTTCTTTCTTTTTTTTTTTTTTTTTGCAGTACTGGGGATTGAACGCAGGGGCGTTCTACCTCCGCGCTTCGCCCCCGGCCCTATTTTTTATACTTTATTTTGAAACTGGGTCTCACGAAGTTGTGGAGGGCCTCACCAAGGAGGGAGAGAGAGAGAGAGAGAGAGAGAGAGAGAGAACTGAGGCTGGCCGCCAACCCGGATCCTCTGGTCTCCGCCTCCCAAAGTACTGGGATTACAAGCGTGCGCCACCACGCCCGGCGTTAGTTGTTTCTTGTATAGGCACTCAATAAATACTTACTGAATGATATAGAATATTTTCACTTGTTTTAAAACCTTGACTTCAAATAAATGGCTTGTGTATCTCAGGTTTCTGTCCATACTTTGAAATAATTTAGTGCCATCAAGAATCTATTTCAGTGTAGTTGCTTAGACATTTAGTTTCATCTCTTGACTAACTTATTTTTTAGAGGAATCTTTATTATTTTAGATTCATATCAAATGCCAGTTGGACATGAATAGATTTTTAACTGGATTTGAAATTCTTATCTCATGATTTCTCTAGCTCTGTTATTTATAGTTCCTTAAAGTGGAATCAGATATACATTTCATTTCATTGAATTTTCAATTAAACAGGCAAGGCACTGTGTTAAGTGTTCTGAGCATATAAAGATGAAGTGGTGTTGGTGCTTTCGAGAAGCTTGCAGTCCAGTAGCAGAGCTGAGGAGAGAAATACATAAGATGCCATTAAGAAAGCTATAAGGGGTTCAAAGAGCAAGCTAACAAGCACTAGCAACACTACGGAGATAACTAGGGGAGCATTTCAAACTAGTAGATATCTTCTTATTTTGTTTGTTATGCAGAGAGTATGGGAGAGTTTTTTCAGTTTATTAATCTTAAAATAATAATCTATAAAAAGAGCATTAGTTGAGGTACTGAGTAGGATCTCTTCACCCAGTTATTCTCGTACAATATTATGTACTTTTTCTTTTTTTGAGGTACTGGAGTGGAATGCAAGGCCTCGCTTGTGCTTAGCAAGCACTCTACCAGTCAGCTACATCCTCAGCCCTTTTTATTTTTTTATTTTGAGGCAGGGTCTCACTAAGTGCCCAAGCTGGCCTTGAACTTGAGATCCTCGTGTCTCAGTCTCCTGAGTAGCAGTGATTACAGGCACATGCCACCACATCTGGCTGCACTTACACAGTTACACTAACTATGAACTATTTTGTGTCTTATTCTTCTGTTAAGGTATAATCTAGGACTTCTCAATGTGTTAGTATTATTACTTTTTTTGAAACTTTTTTTGGTATTGGAGATTGAACGCAGGGGGTGTTCTACCTCCAAGCTACACCCTTAGCCCTTTTTAAAATTTTTTATTTTGAAACAGGGTTTTGCTAAGTTGCTAAGGGTCTTGCTGTGTTGCTGAGGTTGCTCTCCAACCTCTAGTCCTCCTGTCTCAGCCTCCCAAGTCCTGAGATCACAGGTGTGCACCTCATGCCTGGCTTACAGTGTGTTGTTTATGTATATATTATTTAAAGGTTGATCTCGAACCTACGATCCTCCTGTCTCAGCCTCCCAAGTCCTGAGATCACAGGTGTGCACCTCACGCCTTGCTTACAGTGTGTTGTTTATGTGTATATTATTTAAAGACTCATTTCCGCTGCATAGTGGCATTATCCTCTTTTGACTGTCTAGTTTTCTGTAGTTGGTACATACACATTTCCTTTGTACCCAGAGTCATCATGCATTTGTATGAGTACACTCGTATTCATACTTTCCCCTAAATCTAGATTAGCAGAAAACTTTGGTTCCAAAAATAGTAGGGACGAATTGTGTCCGGCCTCACTCACTCCACCTCATGGAAAATCTCCTGTAAAAGCAGAGTTAACTTTAGGCATGATTTTTCCAGTACAAAAACAGATTATGTTGTGTTGAGGTAGTACAAATACATCTGGATACTTGTAGAATTCAGGTAATTTGGACAAAATCTTGATTCTATTAGAATTTATAATTTCCAGAAAAGGGTTTTTTTTTGCTATGGTCACTTAGAAAGTTATCATTTTAGCTGGGCGTGGTGGTGCACGTTTGTAATCCCAGTACTTGGGAGGCTGAGACAGGAGGACCACAGGTTCACGGCCAGCCTCAGCTACTTAGTGAGGCCCTCTGCAACTTAGTGAGACCCTGTTCCAAAATAAAGAATAAAAAAATAGGGCTGGGGGCATAGTTCACAGGTAGAATGGATTGAACCCTGGTTCCCCTGGGTTCAATCTCCAGTACCGACCCCCCCAAAAAAAGTCGCAGTTTTCTCAATATTTATCTTCTCTCCAGGGTTGCAGAGTAGTTTATTAGGCAATGCAGGGATGGTTAAGGTCATTAAACACATTTTAGTCCCTTATTTCACTTAATGGTGTTTGAATTTGAACTAAACCCTCAGTGTCCTGAACCTAAGAATTGGTAGGAATACCTCGAAGAGTTATCCTAAGGATCAAAATGCAATAGTGAGGGGTTTTTATTACATAATGTATCTAAGTTGCAAGTTATTTACCACTCAAATTTTTAATCTATACTTGCAAAAGTAATTCTCCAAGATGATGTACTATATTTATGTTGAAGCTTTGGCACCCTTTGGCACAGCATTTCATCCCTCACTGAGAAGCAGGAAGTGTGGAATTTGTAATTTGTAAGAAGCCATCTACTTTCATTTCTTGTTATTTTGTCTTTTTAGGGGGAGAGGTATTAGGGATTTAACATTGAACCCAGAGGCATTCAACCTCTGGGCTACATCCCCAGCCCTTTTAATTAATTAATTAATTTTGTGCTGGGGATTGAACCCAGGGGCATTCTACCTCTGAGCTACACCCTTAGCCCTATTTTTTATTCTTTATTTTGAAACAGGGTCTCACTAAGTTGCGGAGGGCCTCACTAAGTAGCTAATGCTGGCCACCACCTGTCTCAGCCTCCCAAGTACTGGGATTACAAGCATGGGCCACCACACCCAGATATATTTTTTATTTGGAAATAGGGTCTCAATAATTGCTGAAGCTGGCCATGAAACTGTGATCCTCCTGTGTCAGCCTCCCAAGTATTGGGATTATAAGTGTGGGCCACTTATAATGCCTGGCTAATTTACTTTTTAATTTTGAAACAGGGTTTCACTGAGTTGGCTGAGATTAAAGGTGTGCACGACCACGCCTAGCTATTTTGTCTTTTTTTTTAACAAAAGTGTATGTGTAGTGACATTAGTTATAAATGTGTTTCAGGATTCAAGAACTTCAGCAGGAAGTCCACCAGCTACAAGAAAAGTTAGCAGTGATGGAAAGTGGAGTGAGAGACTACAGCAAGCAGGTAGGGTTTTTATTACTTGTATATTTGGGATTGAGATAGAGTTATATTTGATATTACTGATACTGAGTTTTTGTATGGCCTTTGTCTTTTCTGTCAGTTTGTTGATAGAGTTTGTAGCTGGAATGGCTTAGATGGCTTTAAAGCACCTGGTCCATTTCTTGTTATTTTGTCTTACTCATTATTCATTGAGGTGAATTATATTTTTGTTTTATTTTCCTCTTAGGTGAAGTATCTGTCTCTTCAAATAGAATTTTATGAGCACATTACTGTTTCCATCTCAGAAGGGATTTTGTTGAAGTGTGCTATATTTTATTTTATTTTATTTATTTTATTTTATTATTTTATTTTATTTTATTTTATTTATTTCATTTTATTTGCGGTACCGGGGATTAAACCCAGGGGCGGTCTACCTCCATGCTATACCCCCGGCCCTACTTTTTTCTACTTTCTTTTTTTTTTTTTTTTGCGGTACCGGGGATTGAACGCAGGGGCGTTCTACCTCCGCGCTACGCCCCCAGCCCTATTTTTTATACTTTATTTTGAAACTGGGTCTCACGAAGTTGCGGAGGGCCTCACTGCTATATTTTAAAATTGTAATTTTTATGATTTTTTATTCTCACAGATTTTGTCATCTTTAACATAAATATTTTTAGAAATTACTCTTCTGTGTTTCTATAGCCCTGCATTACTATCTTATAAAGCAGTTTTCTGAAGAAGCAGGAGAATTAATCGATGCAGAATGAAATCATAACCATAGCAAACTTTGTTCTTTTAGACTTTCTATTGATATCTTGGCTAAATTACAAGTTTTTTTTCTTAATATGCTTACTGAAGTTTAAATTGGGTAACATGGCTGCAGTTTTGGAGTGAAGTGATTTGCATGTAGAAATATAGATGTAACTTATGTGTTGTCATAATTGTTAAATCTTCATACTTTGAAGATTTTTTGGATAAAAATGGAATTAAAGGAAATTGAAATAATGTTAACTAAAAATTTTATGAAGAGATGTTAAAAATATGCCTGAGTTTGAATGTTATATGTATTTTTCAACTTTTAATCACTCTTTCATCACATTTTTATCCAAGTACTTTTATGAACATAGGCTGGTCAATCTTTACCATCTCTGTGGGGTGGCTAAAGTATTTGGAGAAAATTGCTTGACCTTTCTGATTGAAACCACCAATATATTGTTCTTATCAGTCTTTATTGAGCTTACTATGCTGGGCTCAGTTATTACTGTTTTTCTTTTTTTTTTTTTCAGTTTCTTTTGTTTTTCTCAGCCCATATTCTAAATTTTGTGGGGCTTGGGGTGGAGCTCAGTGGTAGAGCACATGATTAGCATGCCTAAGGCCCTAAGGCTCTACAACTAAGCTATCTCCCCAGCACCAATTTTGCTGTTCTTAAGCTCTTTTCCCAACTTAAAATACCTATCCTTCTTGAGGTATCACCTTGTCTCAACTTTCTATTTTTGCCTTTAAAATTAGCAATATTTATTCTCAGGTTCTCTAAAGACGTAATGGGTATATCTAGGTGAGGTGGCGCATACTTGTAATCCTAGCAATTTGGGAGGGTGGAAAGTTCGAGACCATCCTTGAGGATATAGCTTAGTAGTACATTGCCCCTGGGTTTAACCCCCAGTATCAGAAAAGAAGAAGAAGAAAAAAGACTTAATGGTTAGAGGGTTGTTCTTCCTGTTAAATCCTAATTCCTCAGACTTATCTCCAACCACAGGTTTCCTTGCACATCACAATCCAGTCATACTGAGCCATTTCTACTGCCTCAAAAATACCACATTGTTTTATGCTTTTATGTCACTGCCTGGAACACCCATCTTCTCTTTATAGCACTATTTATGAGCTTTTAGGATATGTTTATTCGACAAGGTCTTTGCTAATTTCCACAAGCACAAACTAACCGTGCAGAGTAAATTATTTGATTCCCTTAATACTTTGGTGCCATATATGTATTACCTTTATTCTATCATTGAACACCATGTTATATTGGTTTGCTTGTGAGTTTTCCAATGAAGCTATGTGGTTCTGAATGTCAGAGACGGTTTTATTCCTCTTTGTATACCTAGTTCTGTAATCGTTGGTTGAATTGAATGTTTGGTTTTTGTTTTCATTTTTTTTTTTTGGAAGAGAGCCAAACCTTGGAGGTGTGTGTAGTTGTCAAAATTCTTGCATGTGAATTAGTGTCAATTGATGGTTAAACAGTAATCTTTTTTTGTCTGTTGTTTTCTAAATAATAGACCATTAAATTCACCCTAATTTCCTTTCCTTTTTAATTAATTAATTATTTTATTTGTTTGTTTGTTTTGTGGTACTGGGGATGGGACCCAGGGGCATTCTACCTCTGAGCTACACTCCCAGCCCGTTTTATTATTTTATTTTGAAAGAGCATCTCACTAAGTTGCTGAGGCTGAGGCTGGCCATGAACCTGCAATCCTCCTGACTCAGCCTCCCAAGTACTGGTATTACAGGCGTGCACCACCACGCCTGGCTCTTCCTATTCTTTTTAAATATCAAGGTTCAGTAGCAACTCGCTTTTCTGTATATCTACATTCGAGCATTCTTTCTATATTTATTCTACTAGGTAGTGAAGTAGTTTAGATTCAGTTCTAGTATTTGAACATGAATATAAACTGTTTTGGCAAGTTTCTTTTTATGTAAATAATTGCCTAATTTACAGGAGGAGGAAAAACCCAAAAATTATATTGGGAAGAATCTATTTAATGAAAATACTTATGAAAACTATATTAACAATACTTATGTTGATATTTTCTGTTTTACATATTTTTGTACTGCATATATGCATTATATATATGGGCACTAATATGAATGTTAGTCCCTTGTATACATTGTGAGACATAAGAAAAAGTGTCCAAATAAATGGTTAGGGTTAATCATTTGGTTCACAACCAGATTTTTAAAAATTATTTTATGACTTTGTTTTCAGATTGAGCTAAGAGAACGAGAGATAGAAAGACTGTCGCTTGCCTTGGATGGTGGTCGCTCTCCAGATGTCCTGTCTCTGGAGACTAGAAATAAAGCCAATGAAAAGCTTATTGCTCATTTAAATATTCAGGTAATGGCTTCTATAATTATTTCACTAAGTATATAAAATTCTGTGTTTTTAATGGTCTGTGGGTTTTTAAAAGCGACAAGGTTGATTACTGAGGTAATATTGTGGGGAAAAAATTGACAGCCAAAGTTTCTAGAAATAGGATGCAGCTATCAAAAAATCTAGTTCTTAAAGAATATTTAAGTTGAGTGCAGTGGCACATGCTTGTAATTCCAGTACTTGGTAAGCTGAGACAGGTGGATCACAGGTTCAAGGCCAGCCTCAGCAACTTAGTGAAATGCTGTTTCAAAATAAAATAATAAAAAGGGCTAGGGATGTAGCTCAGAGATAGAATGCCCTTGGGTTCAATCCTCAGTCCCAAAAGTTAAAAAAAGAATGTTTAATAGGACAGGAATTAAGACACACCGTAATCTTAAACATTTAAAAAAAGAGAGAATAAACAGTGTCATCTTCAATTTGCCTTTTAATAAATGTATATATGTGCCAAGCATAGTGGCATACTCCTGTAATCCCAGTACTTGGGAGGCTGAGACAGGAGGATCGCAGGTATGAGAACAGGCTCAGCAGCATAGCAAGCAAAACCCTGTTTCAAAGCAAAAAAATATAAAAGGTCCAGGGACGTAGCTTGGAGGTAGAATACCCCTGGGTTCAGTCCCCAGTAAAACACACACACACACACACACACACACACACACACACACACACACAATGTATATGTGTATTTTGAAAGAGAATATACGAAAATGTACTAACAAACCTTTATATATATATATATCTCAAACCTATAGCTTTTATCCACTTGTGCCACACATTAGAGCAGAGAGTGAGCTGGACATGGTGGCGCATGCTTGTAGTCCCAGTACTTGGGAGGCCGAGACAAGAGGATTGCAAGTTCCTGGCCAGCTTCAGCTACTTAATGAGGCCCTCTGCAACTCAGTGAGACCCTGTTTTAAAATAAAGAATAAAAAATAGGGCTGGGGGAGTAGCTCGGAGGTAGAATGCCCCCCAGTTCAATCCCCAGTACCACAAAAAAAAAGAAAAAAGTAGAGCAGAGGGTGAGAGGGTAGGTGACTTCCTTAATGGGTGGCACATGAACTTCAGAAGTTTAGATGTGTCAGAAATGTCTGAGCTATATGCAAAATAGAGGAAGTAAAAGTTATCTATGATGTAGAATTATAATACACCAATAAAAGTAATTAAAAATTATCATAAGTAGCTCTAGAACAGTGCTGTCCGATTGAAATACATAAGAGCAAATATATAATTTAAATTTTTCTAGTAGCCAGATTTTAAAAAGTAAAAAGAAAAAGGTGGAATTGATTGTAGTAATACTTTATCCCAATATATCCAAAATAATTTATAGTGTATCTCAATTTAGACTATGCACGTTTCAAGCACTCAGTAGCCATATAAAGATAGATGTCAGCAGCTACTATATCGGATGGCACATCCTAATATAATTGTGATATTCTAGTTATATTTTTAGAACTGTGTTGGAAAAAAGTTCACATGAATTTATCCTTCTGTGCTTGAAAATGAAAGCCAATGTATATATATTTTCATTAAACCACATATTTTCAGTTTTGCAAATAAAATCAGTATTTAGATTTGCAAATATAAAGTAGCTGTGGTTTTAATTTCAGTATCTTTTAAAAGACAGCTCCTTTTTTTGTTTTGTTTTGGTACTAGGGTTGAACCCAAGGGCATTTTACCTCTGAGCTAAATCCCCAGCCCTTTTTATTTTTTATTTAGGAAAAGGGTCACACTAAGTTGCTGAGGCTGGCCTCAAATCTACAATCCTCTTGTCTCAGCCTCCCAAGTACAGGCATGGGCCACCACACCTGACTTAAAATATAACTTCTTGAAATATTATTTTGAAAGTTCAATATTCAGAATAATTTTCCTATTCATATACCTTATGAATTACAAATTCAATTTAGGTTGACTTTCTTCAGCAAGCTAATAAAGACCTGGAGAAGCATATTCAAGAGCTTATGGAAACCAAGGAAACGGTGACAACTGAAGTTGTTAATTTAAGTAACAAAAATGAAAAACTCTGCCAAGAGTTAACTGAAATAGACCAGTTAGCACAGCAGTTGGAAAGACATAAAGAAGAAGTGCTTGAGACCGCTGATAAAGAACTTGGGGAAGCAAAGGTAATGAATGGTATGTCTAGGTTGTGGGAGTGTTCAATAGTTC
Source organism: Glis glis (assembly GCA_004027185.1). Classification (NCBI taxonomy): domain Eukaryota; kingdom Metazoa; phylum Chordata; class Mammalia; order Rodentia; family Gliridae; genus Glis; species Glis glis. The sequence continues at coordinate 603 of PVJS01050454.1, read as the reverse complement.
TCCTAGAACACAGTGAGCTCCAGCCCTTGTGAAACCCATCGACAGGGTTTTTTTTTTTTTTTTTTTTGGTCATGTATGGTTTTGTTTTTTGTTTTGGTAATTCAAGGATTTTTTTAAGTGTCCTTTATAACCTCTAAATTATTGTGTTTTTCTAGTTGTTCCAAAGTTTTTTCTGGAGCACACCTCTTCTTAGGATACACCTCTTAACTCCTGTTTTCCTTAAAGATTTCCATCTCTGTCCTTTTATCTGCATTGTGAGAGAGCCTCTGAAGTTGGTCCTCTGTCATTTTTTGTTCAACAATTCTTTAAAAGTGTTTTAAAAACTGCCCTTGCACATTTTGAAGTTGGTAGTTAACTTTTTTCTTTTTTTTTAATGTTTTTATTGGTGCATTGTAGTCTCACATCACAATGAGTATCAGCTTGGTGTTAACATACATGCACACAGCTCTTGGTGTCCCTCCCCCCCGCCTCCCCCCACCTCCCCCCAACATGTAAACCTGAGAATGATGTTGGTATAATCTCATATATACACATTGTTTATGACAGTAATTCCATGGATTCACTACTTTCTTACTCTTCCCCTTCCCTTGTACCCCTTCCCTT
>PVJS01050453.1:0-14310 GCA_004027185.1 Glis glis | reverse complement strand
GTGGCGCATGCCTGTAATCCCAGTACTTGGGAGGCTGAGACAGGAGGATCACAGGTTCGAGGACAGCCTCAGCAATTTAGCAAGGCCCTCAGAAACTTAGTGAGACCCTGTTTCAAAATAAAAAATAAAAAGGGCAAGTGGTGTAGCTCAGAGGTAGACTGCCCCTGGGTTCCATCCCCAGTGCCAAAAGAAAAAGGGGAAAAAGGATCATCGGGGCTGCCAGGTTGAGAACTGATTATGGAGGGACAAGGCCAAAGCAGAGGCCACCAGGGAAGCTATTGCAGTGTCCAAGGGACAGGACATAGTATCACCCTGGGCAGGGTGATACCTGTGAAGGTGGTGGGAAGCAGTTGAATGTATTTTGAAGACAGAGCAACAGGATTTGCTGGTGGAATTAAAGGTGGAGTGTGAGAGCAGGGAATATTCAGGATGATGCCAGAGTCTTTGTCTACCTAGAATGATGGAATTGCTATGAACCAAAGATGGTGACAGAGCAGATTGGGGTGGGTTGGCATTAGGAGCTTAGTTTTGGAATTTTAAGACGGCGAATGAAGATGCCAAATAGATATATAAATTGAACATCCATATATAGGAGTTCTTTATATATTCTTAATACTAATCCTCTGTTAGATACACATATTGAAATCTCTTCTCCCAGCCTGTAGGTAGTGTTTTCATTTTCTCTTTAAAGTGAATAGAAACTCTTAATTTTAATGGAATCAAAATTACCAACCTTCTCACTTATGTTTGATGCTTTCTTGTTTAGGAAAAATCTTTTCCTATCCTGAAATTAGGAAATTGTTGGCCTGTTTTTTCTTCTAAAAGTTTTCAAGTGTTTTTTACATTTAAATTCTTAATGCTAAACTGGGTGTTTTGGTATACTTGGGATTACATGTGAGACAGGAGGATCGTGAGTTCGAGGCCAGCATGAAGCAACTTTGCAAGATCCTATTTCAAAAACAAAAACAAACAAAACAAAAAGCTGGGGGTGTAGCTCAGAGGTAGAATGCCTCTGGGTTCAATCCCTAGCACCACACAGACAGAAAATTCTTAATGTTAAAACTAAATAAAATAGGGCCTTGCATAGATTAATGATGACAGAGTGTCATAAATCAAGGACTCTGTGTCCTAAAGGTTGAGGAAAAAACAAAACACAAATGATAGGAAAATTATCAGATCATTCATTCCTTTCTGGGTGAAGCTGTCCCACCTCTCCAGCTGGTCGGTCTGAAATGATACCTTGTCTGTCTTCCTACCTGCAAAGCCAAGTATTGCCCATGGACCTCAAAAGTTCAGTAAACATTGGTTGACTGATAAGGGAAAAATCTGTAGGTGCAAAAAGGGAAAGGTTATCAGTTGGACATAACCTTCCTGGGGACCCTGGATTTGGTTTTCCTTTGACCTCCTGAGAACATCATTCTCTAAGCGTGTTCTTTGGTTATCTGCATTAGAATCACACAGGGTGCTTTATTAAAAAGGAAATTTCTTGGATGGTGCCCCAGGTTCACTGAATCAGAATCTTTGGAGGTGGAGCCTACAATATATTTTTAAAACTTCCTTAGCTTTTAAAATAAGCTTTATTAATATATAACTTTGCAAGTTTACACTTCCATGAGTTTTGACAAATGTATACAACCATATAATGCCACCCTAACCAAAGTATAAAACATTCTATGGCCCCCCAAAATTCTCTGGTGCCCCTTTGCAGTCAGTTACTTGCCCCGAATGCCCTCCTGTCTCTCTCCATCTGTTTAAATCCCAGCCACCCTTTAATGCCTACATTTGTTTACCGATTCAACATTTCTATGGGGCAATACATGTGGCAATAGGGAGCTGGGTCAGGCACAGCCAGGGTCCTCGGGAACCCACCATCTAATGGGGACAGAAACATAAATACTCAGCTGAGATGGGATTCAGCCCTTTTTATTTTTTATTTTGAAACCGGGTCTCACTAAGTTACTGAGGGCCTTGCTAAATTGCTGAGGCTGTCCTTGAATCTGCGATCCTCCAGTCTCAGTTGGAGAAATGGGATTCAGAGAAGGTTGCGTCGTTGCAGGAGGCTTGGTTCACGGAGAACAAGAGACAGAGGCCGGAGTAGGAGGAAGCAGGTCTCGTTATTCACCAGTGAAGGCCCCGTGAGCAACGCTCCGGATCTGAGCCCTGAATGGGGTCATCATACAGATTATACAGCTGCCAGGAGAGGCCCTCCTTTGTTTACCTCAGAAGGGGGCCTGCGAAGAAAGCTTTATTCTCCTCTCTTGTCCACAGGCTTTTAGCCAAGAGTTGTCTTCAAGGACATAGCCCGGCTCCTACCTCAACCCAGCTTCCCAAGGCAGGCTGTTGGGGAAGACTTCCTGGAGGAGGTGACATGAAAGCTGAGCAGAGGGGCATGAGTGAAGAAGGTGGAAAAAGGTACTGATGGAGTTAGCTCGTGAAAAGCATCCTGGGTGCCAGGTAATAGCGAGCAGCGTGCCACATGTTTATGGAGGATGAAGTAAAAGGCCAGACCCTACAACCCAGAGTGAGAGAAGAGATTCCACTCTTCCCTGAGTCTTATTTGCTTTTCTTTTTTCTTTTGTACTGGGGATTGAACCCAGTCATTCTACCTGTGAGCTACACCTCCAGCCCTATTTTATTTATTTTGAAACAGGGTCTTGCTAAGTTGCTGAGGGTCTTGTTATGTTGCTGAGACTGGCCTTGAACCTGCAATCCTCTTGTCTCAATCTCCTAAGTACTGGGGTTACAGGCATGAGCCCGGGTGTTATTTTCCATGCACCTCATGTGGTGTGAGCCTCCCGCCTCTGCATTTTTTTTTTTTTTTTTTTTGCAGTACCGGGGATTGAACTCAGGGGCGTTCTACCTCCGTGCTACACCCCCGGCCCTATTTTTTATACATTATTTTGAAACCGGGTCTCACGAAGTTGCGGAGGGCCTCACTAAGGAGGGAGAGAGAGAGGGAGAGATAGAGAGAAAGAAAGAGACAGGGAGAGAGAAAGAGAGAGAGCGAGCTGAGGCTGGCCGCGAACTCGGATCCTCCGGTCTCCGCCTCCCAAAGTACTGGGATTACAAGCGTGTGCCACCACGCCCAGCCGGCCTCTGCATTTAACGTGCCTAAAGATGCATCATTTTATGCGAGATCTTCTGAGCATAACCTGCTGATTCACCTTGGGGACAAGCAAAGAAACAGGAATCTGCCCCCAGGCTGGAGGAAGACCTGGCCCGCCAGCCCTTTATAGAGAGGTAGGACCGTAGACAGTCCTGATAAGTGTTTAAAAGGGCTCTTGGCACCGGATGTGGTGGCGCACGCTTGTAATCCCAGTACTTTGGGAGGCGGAGACCGGAGGATCCGGGTTCGCGGCCAGCCTCAGCTCTCTCTCTCTCTCTCTCTCTCTCTCCCTGTCTCTCTCTCTCTCTACTTAATGAGGCCCTTCGCAACTTCGTGAGACCCGGTTTCAAAATAAAGTATAAAAAATAGGGCTGGGGGTGTAGCGCGGAGGTAGAACGTCCCTGGGTTCAATCCCCAGTACCGCAAAAAAAAAGGGGGCTCTTCATGGGTAATTTTTAAATTAAATTTAAAAAAAATTTTTGCAGTACTAGGGATTGAACCTAGGGGCATTCTACCTCTGAGCTACATCCCCAGCCCTATATTTTATTCTTTATTTTGAAACAGGGTCTCACTCACTAAGTTGCGAAGGCCTCACTAAGTCGCTGAGGCTGGCCGCGAACCAGGATCCTCCGGTCTCCGCCTCCCAAGTACTGGGATTACAAGCGTGCGCTACCACGCCTGGCTTCATGGGTAACTTAGATACAACATGCCCTTCTGCTTGGACTTGGGAGCCAGACCCGCGTCCAGGGCTCATCAACACATTCGCCTGAGACCCGCCATGTTCGCCAGTGAGACTGTAAATTGTGTTGACTGAAGCGGGTCCTGTACTTAGACAGAGCTCCAGCGTTTCTTCTCCAGTAGAGTCCTCCAGGACGCAGAGCAGGCTGGCTGGTTTTCATGAAATATCAGTGAGGGCTGCTTTGTTTTAAGCCACATATGTAAAATATGGAATTCCACCAGAACTAGCAATAGTATCTAGTGCTGAGGTTTTCATGGTTCAAGACGCCAGCCTCTTGCAGGGCAGAAGACACCCTGGAACTTGCCAGCTTCTTCCTCATTTACACAGGGCCAGCAGAATTCATCACCAACGACAGAGCAGTGGCATGCTCAAAGATTCTCCCCCCTGCACACACACACACACACACACACACACACACACACACAGCCTTGGTCCCGTGGCCAGGCGGAAATTAAAAGAAAGAGAACCCATTACAACCTGATGTCAGAGTCGAGCAGGGACGATGACCCAGGACCTACGCTAGGAGCTGAGAGACACGGCTGTTTGTTTTTTCTTTTACTGTTAGTTCAAGTGTGGATTTCCTCGGCATTACTGATGCACTCCGCTCCAATCTTCTGATTTTAAAATGCTGTAAAAATACCACCATCATTTGTGTTTTCTAGGCTTATAAGTGGACTAAATTCTTGTGCTTGCTTGGGCGGAATCTTTTCAATGATTCCCAAGTGAAGGCAGGCACGTGCAAGTATCTTCAACGTCATTATATTCTTGCAAATGTAATCTGCGCTGCCCCGCCCGGGAGTGCCTGGTATTTATATAACCCCATGTCTCAGCTGGGGACTGTGACACTGATTAAACTTTGAGGAATTTACATTTTTCCATTTGGAGATGTGAGGAAACTCAGACGATTCTGATTGTATCCTAACATCTTCCTGTTACACACATATACTACATTACCTGCTTCTGTCTGGTTTATTATTTCTAGAATACTCTTTAGCCCTACCCATTTCTTAATCCACCAGCAACATACCTGGCCTGCCATATTCCATCATTAGAATCATGTAGGGTTTTGTGTGTGTGTGTGTGTGTGTGTGTGTGTGTGTGTGTTACTGGGGATTGAACCCAGGATTCTACCTCTGAGCTACACCCCCAGCCCTTTATATTTTTTATTTTGAAACAGGGTCTCACTAGGTTGCTGAGAGTCTCCCTACATTGTTGAGGTTGACCTTGAACCTGCGATCCTCCTGTCTCAGCCTCCCAAGTACTGGGATTACAGGCGTGCGCTACCATGCCTGACTCATGTAATTGTTTTGATTGAATATTAGTACTTCAATCATATCAATTAGTAGCTATGCTAGTTATGTGCTGGTTAATGGGGAGGGCGAGCCCTGATTCATAACATTGGCCAGATTCTGCAGTGTTAATATTCCCACCAGCCTAATTTCAAGCTACCGCCACTTACCAATGGACTCACAAAATTCCTGAAATTTTAGCCATCAGCTCCCCACTGGAGCCGGGTGACCCCTGTCAATGTGGTTAATGTCTTCAGGCGTGCTTCCCCATCTGCTGCATGGGGGTCATAATGGCACCTGCTTCCCGGGATGTGTGTGAATGTTAAGTAAGTCGGCGCATTGCCGTCTAGCCAGCACACCTGGATTCTCACGAGAGGATATACTTAGTAAAGAATTCTTGCAATCACTGTTACAGTATTTCAATACCTGATTATTATTTAACGAATGAGGCCCCAAACAAACAAATAAAATGTCAGCCTCAACCCTGTGTTGGGTTTGTGAGTATCCACGGGTTGCCAGATAGTTTGGGTCAAGCACAGGATTTTATTCACTTCCGTTTAGCAAAAAGACAATTCTATAATTGCTTCCACAGTATCCGGTTAGTGTATCGTTGGACTTTGTCATCTTTTAAAACAACAAAACCTTTTTTGCTTTTCATGAGTCAACAAAAGCCTGCTGAGAACTTGGAAAATATCCCTGAAGATCTTCTCTTTAATACCCAGAAAGAAGTGAATTATGCCTTGCTCCTTCGGGCATTTCAGAGGGAACAGAAATTAACTTGCTTGGTTTATGCAGCTAATAATGTAGTACGCTGCACTGTCAAAACAGCTTGATAGATCAGCAGCCTCACCTGAAGAAGCCAGGCCTGCCTCCAGAAGTTATATTAATGGGCAGCCGCTGAAATTCTGGCAGAGAGAGCGTCTGAGCTAATGGTGTTGGTGAGAGCTTCTAGAAAGTCTCTTGTGATGCTTAAAGAAAAACAGACGAGGGGTGTAGTCATCTTTCATCTTTACAATAATGTGTCAGGATGTGCCTGGCTGCATGTTACGGAGTGCCTAACAATGGCTGGAGCAATAGAGACATTTAATTATCTCTCCTAATGAGATGTCTGGTGGTAGACAGCTCCAGATTGGTGCAGCGGCTCGGTGATGACTTTCTATCCTCTGTCCTCCCCTCTGTCCTCCTCAGCATGTTGCTTTTTTCCTTAGGCTTCTTGTTGCTTCGTGGTTGCAAGATGGCTGCCGAAGCTCCAGGCATCATGTCCTTACACAGTCAGGTTTAAGGCAAGAAGTGCAGAACAGGTGGTGATGGGAGACTTTCCTCTCATGACTTTTTTTCAGATGGCAAAAATTTTCTCGGAAGATCCTTAAACAGACATCTCCTCGTACTTCATTGGCTAGAATTTGGTCATGGCTACCCCTACCTCCGAGAGAGGATGGGAAGTACAGTACCTGGCAGAGGGCATTTGTTTGAAACAATCATGACTTATCCACTGGGGCTGGGGAGGGGCCACTGTCCTTGAATTAAAGGACTCTGCACTGACTACCAGAGCAAACTGGGATTCCAGGTTCTGTGCACAAGGAATCGGGGAGGGGGACAGAACATATCTGCCATGCATAATGACATAGATGTCACATTTATGACCCTGTGCGTTGAATTTGACTGTGCGAGGCAGGGAAGGGGCGCAACAGGGACCTGCGTCGGCCTGCCCAGCGTCCATTCCTCTTTCTTCTTCTTCTCCTTCTTCTTCTTCTTCTTCTTCTTCTTCTTCTTCTTCTTCTTCTTTTTGCGGTAGGGAGAGAGAGAGAGACAGGGAGAGAGAGACAGAGAGAGAAAGAGAGAGAGCTGAGGTTGGACGAGAACCCAGATCCTCAGGTCTCCGCCTCCCAAAGTACTGGGATTACAAGCGTGCGCCACCACGCCCGGCTCACTCCTCTTTCTTCTAATAGACTTGGTTTTCCTTTGGAGTATCGCTTTCCCCTGGACCCCTGAATTAATGTGTATTAGGACTCCCAGGGTTCAGGGACCCTGGTCACTCAGCTCCTTCTGCCTCCCGTCCACAGCAAATGTTTCAGGGAGGGGCGCACAGCCCATCTGGTGTGGTGAGCCCCAGGCCTAGCTCTGTGTGTGTGTGGTGGGGAAGGTACTGGAGATTGAACCCAGGGGTGCTCTACCATTGAGCTCTATCCCCAGCTCTTTTTATGTTATTTTGTGATAGGGCCTTGCTAAGTTGCCCAGGCTGGCCTCTAACTGGCGATCCTCCTGCCTCGGCCTCCAGAGTCATGGAATTACAGACGCGTGCCATCACTCCTGGCTCCTAGATCCTTTTTGGTAACTGTTAGAAGATCTGGTCCTGTCTGGGGGTGCTGGTAGGATGTGGGGCTTTGCCATCTCGAGGATGGAGTCCGCCTGGCTGAGAGGAGAGCAGGTCGGGAAATGGTTGATTCCTGGCAACATCGTTAGGCCTGATTCTAATTGCGGCACTCTCTCGGACCTCACACACATACACAGGAGTCTCTGTGGTCCTTCCTTTGCTTATACTAGTTTGTGACTTTTTTTTTTTTTTTGCGGTACCAGGGATTGAACCCAGGGGCGTTCTACCTCTGCGCTACACCCCCGGCCCTACTTTTTATACTTTATTTTGAAACTGGGTCTCACGAAGTTGCAGAGGGCCTCACTAAGTAGAGAGAGAGAGAGAGAGAGAGAGAGAGAGCGAGCGAGCTGAGGCTGGCTGCGAACCTGGATCCTCCGGTCTCCGCCTCCCAAAGTACTGGGATTACAAGCGTGCGCCACCACGCCCAGCAGTTTGTGACTTTTGTCTGTCACAACAGCAAGAGTCCTAGGTTGCCATCCACATGTGGCTTCCCGACCTCCTGGTGGAGCGACAGTGCCATTTTGCCCCACTGACCCTAGAAGGGCTCCCTCCATCATCGCACCCCTCCCCCTCCCCCAGTGTACACCTGCCTCGCCCGCTCGGGTGGGAAAGTCCCTCTGGGCCAGGGACTGGGGCAGCTGAGAGCAGGGTGCCAGTGTCACATGGACCCAGGCCTCCATCCTGGCTCTGCCATTTCTGATGGGCCGCCTCTCCAAGCCTCCAAGCCTCTGTAAAGTGGGACAATAGGGCAGTGTGACCATTGGTTTCCTAGAGCTGCTATAGCAAGTCACCGCAGAGTTAGTGGCTTTAACAACACGATTTTGTGTATGTGTGTGTGTGTGGTACTGGGGATGGAACCTGGGGGCATTCTACCTCTGAGCTACACCCCCTGCCCTATTTTATTATTATTTTTACTTTGAAACAGGGTCTCACTAAGTTGCGGAGGGCTTCACTAAGTGACTGAGGCTGACTGCGAATCTGCAATCCTCCTGTCTCAGCCTCCCAAGTACTGGGATTACAAGTGTGCGCCACTACGCCTGGCTATAGGTTTTTGTTTTTGTTTACATCTTAGGGTCTGTAAGTTGGAGATCTGACACGGGTCTCACCGGGCAGAATCAGCGTGAGGCTGTGAGGGAGTCAGTGCCTTGCTGTAGGCAGCCCACGCGCCTTGGTGAGTGGCCCCCCATCTTAAGGCAGCAAGGGTGGCTCAGGTCCCTCTCACATCGCTGCTCTCTGACGTTGAGTCCCTCCTCAACTCTCCTTCTCTGCCTCTTTTGACTCCTTTTTCTACTTTTGGGTCTCTTGTGATTCTATTGTGCCCACCAGGGTAACTCCCTGTGTTAAGGAAAGCCAGTGAGCAACCCTAATCCCACCTTTAATTCTCATGGCCAACAATGTAGCATATTCACAAATAATGGAGCAGAGTCCCAGGTCCCAGGAGTGAGGTGTGGGCACCATCCTAGACCACGCTGTAAGTTTCTAGAGTTTAATCAGATGATACATGTTCGCTGGTACATAGCTAGCGCTCGGCACTCGCTGGCTGTATGTCCCCTCCCCCAGGTGTGGCACGTAGTAGGAGCTTGTGGCAGCTACTCCTCCCATTGAGAAGTCAATTCATGTCCCCTCTCTCGAATCTGGGCTGGGAATTGCTCAGCCAATAGATACAGTAGAAGTGACGCTGTGCCCCGTTTGGGGACCCGGGGCCTTAGAAACTGGCAGCCTCTGTTTCCTATGTCTCAGGAGACTTGCTATTGAAACCCAGCCACCAGGCTGAGGGAGCCAAGCTGCCCTGCAGAGAGGCCACATGGCGAGGAGTGACAGCCAGACCGATATGACAGCTGTGTATGCCACCTTCTGAGTAGACCCTCCAGCCCCAGTCCAGCTGTCCCCGCTGCCCTGGAGTGGAGAGAAGTGACTCACAGGGGCCTGATGGAACTGCAGATCTTGAACAAGTGAAATGATTCTCATCATTTAAGCCACTGAGTCAGGGGTGTTGGTAATGCAGGAACGGTTAACCAAACAGGGCTTGAAAGATGACACGTGCCGGGTGTGGTGGTGCACACCTGTAGTCCTAGTACTTGGGAGGCTGAGATAAGAGGATCGCAGGTTCAAGGCTGGCCTCCGCAGCTCAGTGAGACTCTCAGCAACCTAGCGTGACCCTGTTTCAAAATGAAAAATAAAAAGGGCTGGGGGTATAGCTCAGAGGTAGAATGCCCCTGGGTTCCATCCCCAGAATCAAAAGAAAAAAAAAGAGACAAGGGAGGAGGGAGTAGACGAGCCATCAGGACTCAAAGCAAAGGGCCAGGAACTAGTTGCCTAAAGCTGTCTTGACCCTTTCGTCCACGATCACTTTAGAACTCATGGAGCAGCTTCGCCAGGCAGGGAGACGGGCACCTCTGCGAGGGACTGTCACCTCTGCTGCTTTGGCCCCATGTTACGACAGCCAACTGCAGAGTAAGGAATTCCACCGGAACGGCCACTGCACCTTGGATGGCTGAGTTGGCCGCAAGTATTGACACAGCCTTTGTGAAACTGCACAGGAAGGAAGATTCCAGAGGTGACTGCAGCGGCATCGATCGCAGCCCAGCCCAGCCAGGCCAAGCCCGCGCAAGAGCTGGAACGGGGCTTCCAGGGTGAGCATCTCTCTCATCAAGTCCTGGACTCCCAGGCGCCACCCAGGATCAATGACATCCCTACCAAGTCTGTAGCGGGGAGAACACAGAGCCCCGTTAGAGAAAGGCGTTAAGACTGTGGTATCAAGACCCTGATTGATGACGCCCGTGTACCTGCCAGTCTCCTTGGATACGCCTCAGGACTGCAGAGCAGGTTCAGGCTCGGAATTCTGCTCACACGCCGCCTGGGTTGGTAGCTGCATAATTAAAAGGCAAAGAGCCACCGACGGGGCTGGAGAGTGTTGCAGGCTCTGAGATGGCTGACCAGGGGGGACCCGAGAGCCTCGGGGTCTTAAAGGGGCCTCAAAGCAAGCTACTGCCCTGTACCTCTTCTTCCTACCAGAGCACCACGGGCTCTGCTGCCAGGGGGCTGTCACAACTCTCTCCCACCTTTTTGTTTTGTTTTATGCTTTGTTTTGTACTGGGAGTTGTACCCAGGGGCATTCTACCTCTGAGCTATACCCCCAGCCCTATTTTATGTTTTATTTTGAAACAGGGTCTTGCTAAGTTGCTGAGGGTCTCACTAGGTTGCTGAGGCTGGCCTCAAACCTGTGATCCTTCTGTCTCAGCTTCCCAAGTACTGGAATTATAGGCATGGACCACCACGCCTGGCTCCCACCTTTATTATTGATGAAGTGATGTTTGGTGCATGTCCTAGGGTCAACCGAATGGTTTACTAACCCCTACCTGCCTGGCCCTCACTCTGCATTAGGCAGATTCACCCGCCCAGGCCCGGGTGGATGCAGGGCTAGATTGCTATCTTTTGTGGTAGTGTCTCCCCCAAATTCATGTCCACCCAGGACTGCAGAACGTGACTTTATTTTGGAAATACAGTCTTTGTAGATGTAATTAGTTAAGACATGCTCATTCTGGATCAGAATAGGCCTCAAATTAAAAAACTGGTATCCTTCTAAGAAGAGGAGAGGACATAGAGGCAGACAGAGTAGAAGGCCATGTGAAGACAGGGCAGATGGCAGGGAGACGTCGACACGTCGAGGAAAGCCAAGGATTGCCAGAAGCCAGGAGAGGGGCCTGGAGCAGATTGTCCCCAGAGTCCCCCGGAGGAACCGACTCTGCCAGCAGTGTTGGCGTTGGACATCCGGCCTCCAGAACTCCGAGAGAATGCATTTCTCTTGTTTTAGGCCATCTAGTTTGCGGTCATTTTCTCAGTAGTTGTAGGACTAATAGAGCCGGCAAGGACAGTGATGATGTAGGCAGGCTGCATCTGGGGTGCCCTGGTCCTCGCCTCCTCTCCAGAAAACACATTCCACCCAAGAGGGGCCAGGAGTGCGACCCTCAGGAGCTCATTTGTGTGAGAAGTGTATCCTCCCAGCACCCCCATAATAAAGATCACAGCGGTGGAGCAAAGCTTTATTTAAACCTTTGAATCAAAGTTAGAGTCTTGATGTGATGAACTTAGAATCTTTCCTTTCTCCTCACTTGTTGAAAAACAGGTAAATCTGCTTATACAAGTCTCTAATCAAAACATGACCACAAGTTGGGCGTGGTGGTGCACACCTGTAAACCCAGTACTTGAGAGGCTGAGACAGGAGGATTACAGGTTCAAGACCAGCCTCAGCAACTTAGTGAGAGCCTGTTTCAAAATTAAAAAATAAAATAGGGCTGGAGGTGTGACTCAGAGGTAGAATGTCCCTGGGTTCAATCCCCAGTACCACATCCACACCCCCACACACACCCATATAAAAAAAGGAAGGGAGGGAAGGAGGGAGGGAGGGAGGGAGGGAGGGAGGGAGGGAGGAAGGAAGGAAGGAAGGAAGGAAGGAAGGAAGGAAGGAAGGAAGAAAGGAAGGAAGGAAGGAAAAAGTGGCCACAGGCAGGGGTTTCTCTTATGGGCAGATCGGTATTTGCACTGTTCCTTGTAAGAAGAGTGACCACACTGTTCAAAGCAGCAAGCCAGACACCTCAGGGAGCCACACTCAAATGGGTTCATGGGGCGAAAATTGCTAAGGCAGGAAAGCCCATTAATAAATGGTATATTTTCAACCACAAGTCTGGGTCTGGCCTAGTAAATAGTAATACTCAATTAAGCAGAATGCATACTTGGCCCTGAAAATTGTAGTTAATCCAGTTTCACTTCTGTCTAAGCCAGACAGAAGGAAGAGGCGGCCCCAGAAGACAGAGGGCAGCAAGATGGAGCCTGGTGACATTGACTGAGGCCTAGATGAAGCTGTGCCCGAAGCCATCCCTGCCTAGTGCCTTTTATAAAATTGGACTCTGGTGGAGAAGGCCGAGTTAATCAGAATCCTTAGGTTGTCACACTTTGTGCAAAATCTCATAATCACCAATAATTGCTACCATTGCTCCCTTCCCCATCTCTTCCTGTGGGCAACCATCCTGATGTGTTTAACATGTAGCATGTGTTTATATGCAGTGGTTGTACTTTTTTGGTACTGGGGATTGAACCCAGGGAGATTTTACCTCTGAGCTATACCCCCAGCCCCTTTATTTTTTATTTTGAATGGATCTCACTAAGTTGCTGAGGATCTTGCTAAATTGCTGAGGCTGGCCTCAAACTTGCGATCCTCCTGTCTCAGCCTCCCAAATACTGGGATTACAGGTATGTGTCACCGCACCTGGCTCCCCAAGATACTTTAAAATACCTGTGACTGCCGTGAACAGTATCTTTCTTTCTATCCTGTATTTATCCAAATCTAGGATGCCAACAATGTAAGATGCATCCCAATTTTAAAGACATTAAAATGGAAAAAAGTGTCTTACAGTTATTTCTTTCTATTGATTTATTGCTGGTGCAGAGAACTGCTATTGATTTTTATGGGCTAATCTTGTATCTGGCGACATTACTTATAAGTTCTAATAATTTGCTTTTTGGCTGTTGGTTCTTCTAGGTAATTGATGACAGTTTTATTTCCCTTCCAATTTTTACTCTCCCTGCCCCCTCCACCCCTGGCTGTGACCTCGAGTATTACATGATCGTTAGTGGTGAGAATCAACTATGAACTTTCGGTTAATGGGCCAGTTTGTTTGTTTGTTTGTTTGTTTTGTGCTAGGAGTGAACTCGGGGCATTCTACCTCTGAGCCATACCCCCAGTCCTATTTTATTTTTTCTTTTGGAAGTGGGGTCTCACTAAATTGCTGAGGGCCTTGCTAAGTTGCTGAGGCTGGTTTCAAACTGGTGATCCTCCTGTCTCAGTCTCCCAAGTACTGGGCTTATAGGCTTGTGCCACCACACCCAGCTGCTAGTTATTTTTCTTAAGTCGATGTGGTTGGGTTTTCTTCTTTTTCTTTTTCCTCTTCTTCTCCTCCTCCTCCTCCTCATCGTCATCATCATTGTCATTCTCTTTCTCCTCTTCCTCCTCCTTCTTCTTTCTTTCTTTCTTCTTCTTCTTCTTTTTTTTTTTTTTTGCTAGTGGGGATTGAACTCAGGGCATTCTACCTCTGAGCTACCCCCCCAGCCCTTTTTATTTTGAAACTGGTTCTCACTAAGTTGCCAACGGTCTTGCTGAGTTGTTGAGGCTGGTCTTGAACCTCTAATCCTTCTGTCTCAGCCTCCAAGTGGCTGGGATTACAGGTGGCACCACCATGCCTGGCTTGTGGTTGGGTTTTCTGAAACTGACAACCCAAGAAGTCTAATTTACATAAAGTAACTTCTGGAAAGATCTTGAGTATAGAACTATCGCCAGTTCTTGAAGGAATTCAAAGTGTTCAGTCATCTATTTGTTTTCTCAACACCACTTGGTACAGATGGAGTTGAATTAACATTACTTTGGTTTATGGATAAAGCAACATAAAATAAAGAAAGGGGTTATGGGGAGGAGTAGAATCATTGATGGCTTTAGAACAGTAATAATAATGCACGTGATAATAATATTAGCACAGTAATAACAATGCTTTAGCACAGATAATGATGATCTGTCTTTATGACTAAGTTTTTGGAGTAATGCTTTATCACATTTGATTCATAAGAGTTCTATGAAGTTGGATAGAAAAGGGATCATTAGTCGGGTGTGGTGGTACACGCTTGTAATCCCAGTACTTTGGGAGGTGGAGACCGGAGGATCTGGGTTCGCGGCAGCTCTCTGTCTCTCCCTGTCTCTCTCTCTCTCTCTTTCTCTCTCTCTCTCTCTCTCTCTCTCTCTCCTTAGTGAGGC
>PVJS01050452.1:0-14310 GCA_004027185.1 Glis glis | reverse complement strand
GTTACAAGCGTGTGCTGCCACGCCCGGCTTTTTCAGAGTTTTTCAATAGTCATTCTATGTCATCCGTAACTTTTATAGTTCTGTTCAATGGGAGAGATGAGTAATGTATGTTTATCCCATCTGACCCAGGAACCGGAAGTCTGACCTAATCCTGATTGAATTTAGAGGACGACCTCTTCCCTTTTCCACAAGCACGTCAGTCACGGGACTATAGTCAGTTCTATACTGTTTGTGAATAGTATAGAATACCTACCTGGTTTTAGGTATTCTGAATTAGCATGAAATAAAGTTAGGTTTTGTATACATAGAGAGTTATGATGGGAATCTAGATGGCAAGGCAGAATATTAAAAAGGTGTATGGTATATATGTGTACATGCACACACACTCACGTACACACATGATAATTCTGATAGGCTTAATTTAAAGCCAAGCGAACCTCCAGGGATTGTATAACTGTCCTCAACGCGGGGCGCATCCCGGTGTACTCAATGTGTCATTCCTTCTCAGGAGGCTAAGCGCAACCGATCCGAGAGAGTGTAAATCTCTATCAAGTGTCTGAGATAAAAATTTTAATTTTCTGTCATCTTGTTCTACATTCTTGGCAATTAACAGAGAGGAAGCTCATAATAACGGTTAAAAAATATAGCAGAAAGGAGTCAGTGTGGAGTTAGAAACTATGTTTTATGTAGGAAGATTTTCAAAAGGGACCAGAGATTCTGCTGTGTGGTAACTCTGAGTCATGGGCCAGTCAAGGAAACTGAACCCGTTTTTGAATGTTCAGCAGCGAAGGATTTAATGCAAGGAATTGGGGAATTGTGTTATAGTTGTTAAAGAACTTAAGGAACAAATGATTGGCGGAGGTGGTACACTCACCCAGGCCAGGGCCTGCAGGAGCTCTGACTGCGGATGGCAGAGCCGCATGCTCCTGGGTCCCAGCATTGCTACGTAGTCCCTACTGGAGGCCACATTCCTTGCTCCCCGCTGCAGGGCCTGTTTTGTGACATCGTGCCCACATCTGCTGCAAGGGTCGAAGGCAAATGGTCCTACCATCTTCCCATGTCATACAAGTGCCTCTCACTGAATGAGCCTAACGCTAGAATCTTATAGGCCAAGGTATCTGAGAAATAACAGCTGCTGGGCCTCAAGCCCCTGATAGGGTTATTGCTAATTATCATACTGCACACTTCTTTGATATCTTTTTATGTATTTTGGTCATGTACTGTGTCTGGTAAATGAGATTCTAAGCTGCATGAAGATAGTAATAGGCTCCATATTATTTTATGAATCTATAGATCATAGTACTAAGTTCTGTGCCTGCTTAGTGTTCTTTGATAAAATTCTGACCCAAACACCAAACACATCTTCCAATGAATGGTTGAACTTACTTATTTTTGGCCAGATCCAGAGCCATCAGCTAAAGAACATGAAGCCTTCTCCCCTCTAGTCCCTGAGCTGGAGCAGGGAGCCAGACTATATTCCATAGGGATTCTGAGCTAGGTCATCAGTATATCACGTGTGTATACCTCTAAAGAACAAAATCAGAATTTCTTAAAGGATGAGGGCTTTGGAGGCACAATTATATCCAGATAGGTCAAATAATAGTTACCTAAGTGATCTCCTCTCCCCTGTGCAGGAAGTTGCTGGTGGTGAGATGCATTTCCTAGTTAGTGAAACAGAAGGGAAATTTGTGATTCATTCTCTCAGATGTAGTGGAAAAAGATAAAAGTATTCTGTAATGAGAGAGAGAGAGAGAGAGAGAGCGAGAGAGAGAGAGAGAGAGAGAGAGAGAGAGAGGAACAGAGAATGTAAGCAAGCTAGCTATGTTTTGGACAGGCGTCCCCCAATGGCCCGTGTGTGTGGGCTTTTGGGAGGTGGTGAAACCTTTAGTAGGTAGGGCCTAGTGGGAAGAAATTAGGTCATTGGGGGGTGTGCCCTGGAAGGGAATGTTGGGAACCAGGCTCCTGCTCTCTCTCCCTTTGCTTCCCGGCCTTCATGATGTGAGCAGCAACTGCTGCACACACTTCCCACCATGATGTGCCGCCTTGCCAGAGCCCAAAGCAATGTGGCCAAACGACCATGGACCAAAACCTCCAACTCTATGAGCCACAATCAACTCTTCCTCTTTTTAAGTTGCTTCATCTCAGGTATTTGTTATAATAGAAAAAAAAGCTGACAGAGGGAGAAGGAGAGAGAGAATGAATCACAGAAAATCCAGCTACTTGAATACGCTGGAGGTTTTGGCATATCTCTATTTAGCCTCCTTTTCTTTGATGGTTAGTTTTGTATAGATTAATTGACTTTATGAGTGTACTTTTTATTGCTATATAGTATTTTGCCAATTAGTTATGGTGTAATTTGCATGTCCTTGTTGTTGAACATTCCTTTTTCACCATTACAAATAATGCTACATGGCTTATTGTGCCAAAAAGGTTTCATATCTGTCTCCATTCCTGCAGATAGAAATTTCCACACAAACGTTGAAACTAATGGAATGTTTCCAGGCTACCACTGGAAGCATGTGAAGTTTCTTATTGTGGTATATCCTTGTACACTGTTGACATCATCAGTCTTTTCCATGTTAGCCATTCTGGTAGGCATGCAGTTATATTTCATCATAGTTTTAATTTTCATTTTCTTCAATGACTAACGAAGTTGACAACGTTTCCTTGTGCTTTGTGGACATGTGGATACTCTCTTTTTGAAGAGCTTATTCAAGTCTCTTGCCCATTTTTGTTACCGGATTCTGTTTTTCTTTTTGACACCTGAGCGTTCTCAGCTGCTTTGCAAACGAGCTCTTTCATAGTCATGCCAGTCACAAATACCTTTGCTCACTCTGTGGTTTGTCTTTTGCTCATAGAACAGTGCTTCTGATGAACAGAAGTTTTAAGTAATCACATAGTCAAATTCATCGATATTTTCTTTATATTTAGTGTTATTTGCATTCTAAGAAGTTTTCTCTACCTCCAAATGATAGAGAGGTCTCCTGCGTTACTGTCTGGAAGCTTTATTATTCTGTCTTTCACATGTGGACCCCAAGTCCATTCAGAATTTACTTTATGTATGTTGTGGAGTAAAGATCCACCCCCCCCCAGATAATTATGAAAATTGAACTTGCCATTTGTTGCAAATAACAACCTTTCCCAAATGCCCTGCAGGGCATCACAATCCAACTTCCTTTCTGTGGGCTCCTCCCCACAATCCCTGGTGGAGCTCAGGCCTCTCTCTCTGGCTGATATCTCAGGGTGGTTCTCTCCATACCTTCTCCTGCCCCGTGGCTGGGCTCCATACACTGCTTACCTTCACAGTCTTTTATTACAAGAGTTTATTAGGGATAGACATGGTGGTACACACCTGTGATCCCTGTACCTTGGAGACCAAGACAGGAGGATCAGAGATTCAAGGCCAGCGTCAGCAATTTAGAGAGACCCTGTTTCAAAGTTAAAAATAAAAAGGGCTGGGGATATAAGGGGTCAATCCCCTGTACAAAAAAAAAAAATTATTGGGAACATCAGCAGGTACCTCTCAGACAAAAAAATATGCAGTGTTACTCCTTTTACCTGGCTTTTTGTGAATTTGACATCTCTCCATATGGCAAAAGATGACTGACATGGCAGGTTTCCTGAGTATTTTTAAAAAGCTTGTATGTCGTGATTTGCCTTTTATTATCAATTAAACATATATTAACTTACAAATAATTTTAGGCCTTTCTGTTTGTTTTTTTTTAATGTAGGGATTTAATTTAGGGATTTTTTTAATGTAGGGATTGAACCCAGGAATATTCTACCTCTGAGCTACACCCCAGCCCTTGTATTTTTCTTTTTGAAACAGGGTTGCTAGGTTGCTGAGAGTCTTGTTAAGTTGCTGAGGCTGGCCTTGAACCTGAGATCCTTCTGTCTCAGCCTCCCAAGTACTTGAATTACAGGCACACACCACCATGCCTGACCCTTGTTTTTTTTTTTTTAAGCTATTAGTTATTTCTTCCTCCTCCCCAATTTTCATCAGAACTGCCTGAAAATGGAAAAGACAGACAGATGTCATATGTTGTTTTCTTCTCATTAGCTCCTATGGCCACTTGTCTGGCAAAGGGGGTTTACAGTCGGTGAAATTATCAAAAGTGAAAGAGATGGGAAGAGTTGTGAAGAATGAAGGAATAGAAGACTTGCCTAATCCACAAAGTAATTAACCTCTTTTTAAATAATCTGGAGCCAGCCCTGAGAGTGGATTAGGAGTGCTAAGGAGGGTTTATTTTAGGAAACTGACACCATAAAATAATCCATTTCCCCTGCATAGTTTTGCATTCTTGAATTTTGCCTTTGAAACCCTTCAGATAGCCTCTCTCAGGAGCACTTATTAGCCCTTCAATCCCTCTCCCATCCTGAGATGAATTTTCAGGAAAAGAAAGCCTCATCAGAAAATTGTCCTGAGTTTGCTACAATTACAAAATAATTAGGAACAATAAAAAGAAGGATAAACACCACAGAATTCTCTAGAAGGAAGCATGAACAACTTTTAACTCTGCACTAGTAGGCATGTGCGAGCTCGTATTTTTGCTAAAGGTTAACTAAATTGTTTAGACATTTCTAATGGCTGGACAGCCGTCTGCTGTATGCAGCTGATTAATGTGCTCGATTTCTAGAGGAAATTTCTTTAATTACTTATTATGAACTGAGAGTGGCTAATTTTGCGGAAGAAAATTGGTATACAAAGTTCTTGGCAATTCAGGGAGTTTACAAATATCAATTTCCCAAGAAAAAGTACCTCTGGATTCTTTGAAATACAACGGAACTTCGCTCTACAACTACCATTGGTATAATACTGGCAATTTACGAAGCCATTTTTCCTTTTATTTTCTTCCACAAACCATACAGCGCTGTTATGAAGACAGGGATATTATGCTTTAAAAAGAAGGAAGCAGCGGCTAAGGGATTTCAAGGACTTGGGCCCAGAGGCATTCAGCTAGCAAGCTGGTAATAACAACAGCTCCCGTTTATTGAGTACTTAGTATTTTCTGAGAACTTTTCTAAGTGCTTTGCACATATTAAATTTTTAAATGTTCACATTAGTCCTGAGAGGGAGGTGCTATTATTATCCACATTTTACCCGTGGGGACACTGAGGCACAAAGAAGCTGAGTAACATATTCAGGATGCTGTAAGTGCAGAGCCCAGATGTGCAGAGCAGGGCTCTGATGCTACCCTGTACTCACCAGGGATTAAGCCCATGCGCTTGCTGTCAAATGGAGTGTCCCTGCTGCTCCATGACTGGGCCACATAGCTGCATACCCGTGATGGTATATACAGGTAGAGATAGCTCCTTGTCCAGTCCTGGGCCTCAAACCACTGTGTTTCTACTCAGTGCCTAACACAGATGTAGGGAGGATGTGTGCCTTCGATGGCTTTGAGTTCAGGTCTGGTTCTATTTCTTTTCTCATTTTTGTTCCCATCTACCAATACAGTCTCGTTATGGTTAGATATAGAATGTCCCCTGAAGAGCTCATTTTTTTTTTATATTCAGAGTTGATATAATTAAGCCATGAGGGTTGTACTCTCATCAGTAGATAAATCCATTGTAATAGATTTACTGGGTGGTAACCTAGACAGGTGGGGTGTAGCTGGAGAAGGTAGATCCCTCGGACTGTGAGCTGGGGGACTGCGCTTTTGTCTTTGCATCCTCTTGCTTGCTGGCTCTCTCATGCTTCTGGCCTCCATGTTGTCAGAACAGAGCCGTGCTGTCTCCCTCTCTCTGTTTCCTGCTGCCATCTCCTGAGCTTTGCAGACCTGGCCTGACATGGACTAAACTCTGGAATCTCCAAAAACTGTGAGCAAATAAATCTTCCTTCCTCTTAATTTGTGTGGTAAATTGTTTTGGATTACAGTAGTAAGAATGTTGACCGAGACAGGTCTCACTGCTGCTCCTGGATTTTGGCCCACCGTCTCTCTGTGGCCACTTGCGTGTGCTTCTCCCCTGGGCTCTGTCCTGGCCCAGCATTTGGAGAATGCACCTTGGCTGAACCTGTGACACTCTTTGCCTCCCTGGCTGCCACAGAGTCATTGTTCCCACTGAGCACGTACACATGGACATCCCCTCTGACTTCTGCACTTGCTCCTGTGTATATATGAGCACTTACATCCTCTCACAGACTCTCAACTGCAGGCTCTGTGCCCCTTCCTGTCCTTCACTTTCACACCTGCATGTTCACAGATCCTTACTAGGAACCTTGATCCAGTTCCATGGTCACCGTCAGTCCTCCTGCTGCTGGATTTGCTTGTCTAGTGACTGTGACTCTATAAAGACTCTGGTGCCTAGTAGGTTACATCTCTCCAATTTTTGTTCTTCATAAATTTCTTAATTTCTCTTGCCTTTTTGATGTTATACATTTTAGGATTAGCTTGCTGTATTCCCAGAACATTGGCATTGCATTTAATTTGTAGATTAATGAGGAGAGAGAATGGGGGGTTGTTTTTCAATTTTGAATCCATTCAGGAATGCAGTATCTATCTCTACTAACTGTAATTTTCCTTCATTTTTAACAGAGTAATTTTAGACCTCTTTTGTTGAATTCCTAAGAATCGTATACTGTGTTGCTGTTGTAAGTTCTTTTTTCTGTTATGTTTTCTGAATGGTTTTAAGGATTTATAAAAATGCTTCTGAATTTTTAATGTTCAATTTGTACCCAAGATCCTTATTAAGTTCTTCTTAATTCCAGTAATTTAAAAATTCTGTGGGTTTTCTATGTAGATAACTTGTACTGATATGGATAGTTTAAAAATTTCCATTTCTTCTGGGCGTGGTGGCACATGCTTGTAATCCCAGTACTTGGGAGGCAGAGACCGGAGTATCTGGGTTCGCGGCCAGCCTCAGCTACGTAGTGAGGCCCTCTGCGACTTCACGAGACCCGGTTTCAAAGTAAAGGATAAAAACTAGGGCCGGGGGTATGCCCCTGGGTTCAATCCCTGGTACCACACACACACAAAAAAAATTTCCATTTCTAGTTCTTTGCCCATTATTGTTATTGTTACTTTCATTATTATTTTATTTCATTAGCTAGCACTTTGAGTACAATGTCAAATCCAAACACTTGTAGAGAACATTCTTGTCTTTTTCCTGATTGGAATGTTTCATCAATAATTATATTGCCATAGTTTTTCATATTAAAATTGTAAGTTTGAAATATAGTGAAAGATGGGAAAGAACATGCATTAACTATAAACCCATCTTTATTTCTTAAAAAATTTCAAGTATCTAATGGTTAGTACCATAAAAATATGTATTCCTTTCTTCCCTTTCTTAACGTTCACATAGCTGGTTCTCTTCCTATATCCATTCACACACATATTGCAAAATACATAGAATATTTATATACATATTAATCTCTACCTGTTTTTATCCTCAATAATAGAGATAAATTAAGTTGAGCACATTTAAAGAATTACTTCTTTTTAATGGCCAAGTAATATACCATTGTATAGATGTACTATATACTTTTTAGTACATGTTTTTTTTTGTACCCACAAAAAATGCTAAAATCAACCATTACCAACTTGAATTAATCTATTAATTAAATGTGATGTCAATCACTGTCCATATATTTATAGACTTATATTATATTTTTAAAAATATCCCTAAAAGTGAGGTCTCTGAGTAAAAGAATAACCTTATATTTTTAGAACTTTGTATTGTGGGAAACAATAGATTGTATACCAAAGATCAAAAAGTAGGGAGAATCTTCATTTGCTTATCCCACATTTAATCCCAATTAATGATCAATCTGTTTGATGTCTACTCGTACCTATTCCCCTCCTGCAACTGGAATATTTACAGGCAAATCCCAGATGTCATTGCGTCATTCCTAAACGTTTTAATATGTAACTAAAAACTATAAAGTCTATTTTTATAAGCATAAACACAATACCATTTTCATATCCACAAAATTAGCAGTAATTCCTTAATACTACCAAATATCCAGTCAGCGTTCAAATTTCTCTGATTGTGTTGGGTTTTTTTATAGTTTTTTAAAAATCTGGATCCAAACAAAGTCTATAGATTGCAATTAATTAATGTCTTTTAGATCTTTATTAATGCATAGGTTTCCCCTACCTTTCTCCACTGTTTCCTTTCAATTTGTTTGTTGAAGAAAATGTGCTATCGTATTTCCCGTGTTAGGGTTTGTCAACTACATCCTCTTTTTCTCATTCTCTATATGTCCTGTAAATTGGTAGTTAGATGTCAAGCTGCCCTGTCCAATAAAATGGCCACTAGTTTCTGATTTCAAGCTGATTAAAAATACTTCCCATTGAAAATTCAGTTCTTCACGTGTACCAGGAACATTTCCATAATGTATTAGCTGTTTGTGATGAGTGCCTACCATGTTGGACAGCATGGATAAAATTCCTATGATGATAGAACCTCCTGTTGTTGAATGCCCTGGCCTAGAGTCTTGGATTCCTGCCTTTCCTTCCCTCCTCCCTTCCTCCCTCCCTGCCTCCTCGCCTCCTCGGCCTCGCTTCCCTCTCCTCCCTTTTCCATCAGGAGGCTCATCATGTTTGCTTCTTTCTTTGTATGATTTTAGCAGCCATTGATGGTCCTTATCCAGATACATTATTTTACTATTTGGGGTTTCCAAATGGTGACATCCTTATACTTCAATGATTAGTGATGATTCCTGGATTACAAGAAACCACAGAACTGTGCATGTTTCAATTTCACTTTTAGTTATGAAATTTTCAAATAAAAATGCAGTTAATTGCTGGGCATGGTGGCGCACGCTTGTAATCCCAGAACTTGGGAGGCCGAGACTGGAGGATCCGGGTTCACAGCCAGCCTCAGCTACTTAGTGAGGCCCTCTGAAACTTAGTGAGACCCTGTTTCAAAATAAAGAATTTAAAAAATAGGGCTGGGGGTATAGCTTGGAGGTAGAATGCCCCTGGGTTCAATCCCCAGTACCACCAAAAAAAAAAAAAAAATTGCAGTTATTCAGTGTGTTTATCCTATTTCTGATTATGAGCAAGACTTTCACATTCCTTAACCCTCTGTTAAACAAATCCCCTTATCTTTTTTGGGTGTTTACCCCCTCTTTTTGTTTTTTTGAGAGACAGGTTCTTGCTAAGCTACTGAGGCTGGCCTCAAACCTGGCATTCTCTTGCCTCAGCCTCTCAAGTATTGGGATTATAGGCATGTGCCACCATATCCAGTGGTATTTACCATTTTTTAACATAAAAATAGGTTTTTTTTTAGTTAAGCAAATTTACTGATAACGTCCCTTTTTTTCTTATATAACACATGCTTTCCTTTGGCTTCATCTTTTAGTGTGCTGAAATTCATCCTTTCATATTTGCTTTTGTTTATCATCACTTTTTCCTTAGATCTTCTGGTCTAAGGACCTGGACCACCTCCATGTATCGAAGGTTTGGTCCCCACATACAGCAGTGTTCAGATGGGGCTTTTAGGGAATGATTGGATCATGAGGTCTCTGACCTCATTGATGGATTAATGACTTGAGTGGACTGCTGGGAGGTGGTGGACTCTGCAGGCAGGCGGGGCGTGGCTGGAGGAAGTAGGTCACTGGGGCAGTGCCCTTGGGATGACTGTATTTGTCTTTCCTGTCTCTCTTTGTTTCCCGCTGCCTTGAGCTGAGCAGCTTTCTCTCACAACATCCTTCCTCCATGATGTTTCTTCCTTGGAACCAGCTGACCGCAACCGTGGACTGACTCTTCTGACACTGTGAGCTGAAATAAATCCTTTCTCTTTTAAGCTGTTTTTCTCAAGTATTTGTCAGGCTGATGAACAATGGTCTTTTTTCTTCTTTTCCTGAAAGAGAAATGACAAAGGTTGTTATATAATAATTCATACATACAAATGCACAAATACACACATATGCACACACATACATACATGCTATCCATAGAGGTTTTAAACTGCAGTGTTCAAGAAATAGCCATTAACTCACATTGTCAGTACAGTTCACTCTATCTGTGTAACCCCAACCCCTTCCTCAACAGAGGTAACTACTAAGTCTGAATTTAGTGTTTCTCATTCTTTTGTCTTTAAAAACACACATTGGGGTATTTACAAACAGGTTTCAAACACTTTTCAAGATAAGTTCAATTGGTTTAAGATTTGCTTATATTTGAACTTTATAAAAATGCTCTCAGGTTGCCCATCGATCTTCTGTGTCTTGCCTTCTTCCCCAAATCATGTTTGTAAGACTCATGGGTGTTACCTGTGGCAGCATTGTTTTTTCTGTAGCTATGGATGATGAATATTACATCATTTGCACATGCTACAGTGTGTTTATCCATTCTCCCATAAGCGCATTTTTGTGTAGTTTCTATTCTTTGCCATCCACGGTGCTGCTGTTGTGAGCACTCATGTATGTGCCAACTGACACACCTGTTCAGGAATGTCTCCAGGGCGTGCGGCTTGGTGATGGGACTGTGCCCGCACACCCACCAGGCGTCAAACTCCCCACCCCTGGTGGCTGGCTGTACTCCAGCAGCCTATGGCATGGCCCCTCCAGCCAGTTGGGCTTTCGGGTCCTTTCCGAGGCCTTGAAGATGCTGATGTTTTTGTCCCTTGGGGTTTCTCTCTTAGTCTTTGCAGCAGGTTAGAGACAGTCGTACGTGGTGCTTGTGAATTCAAGCCACCATCATGGTAAGAAGGCCCCGTCATTTACTTCTTCAAGGGCTTGGTGGCCACCATGGAGACCCTTTCTGCCGTGAAAAGACTGAGACCTCTACTTGATGGGGTAGCTAGATTTTTTTTTTTTTTACAACGTGTGTGTGTGATGAAGAGCAGCTGGCTATTCTTAATTTAATGTATATCGGTGTTTTTCAGTTGATGCCGATTTCCCCCCTTTGGTGATATTTGCCAATCTGGAGATACTTTTGCTTGTCATGAGCAAGGCGGTTGATGATCCCACGGTATCTAGTGGTTAGTGGCCCTGAGTGTGGCCAAACATTCTTTTCTTTTTTATTTTTTTTTGTGGTACCGGGGATTGAACCCAGGGGTGTTCTACCTCCGGGCTACACCCCTGGCCCTATTTTTTATACTTTATTTCAAAACAGGGTCTCACGAAGTTGCAGAGGGCCTCACTAAGTAGCTGAGGCTGGCTGCGAACCCGGATCCTCCGGTTTCTGCCTCCCAAATACTGGGATTACAAGCGTGCGCCACCACGCCCGGCTCCGAACATTCTACAGGACAATGCCCAGGACCGCCCACCATGACAAAGAATGATGGGGTTCAATTCCTAGCAGTAAGATAAAGAAGAAATCTGAAAAGCAGACAACCCCTTCCAGGTACAGGATAGCCTCCTAAAAGACAGAATTATTTGATCTAGTATGAAAATAGCGGTAAGAGACCCCAGTGTCCTTGAAGGTGACTGGTCTTGGTGTTCTGAAAGTGCCACGTAAGTGTTAGATAAGTCTCACCATCATTTCCTTTCTTCCCTGTGCCTTGTGTTTGCAAGTGTGCGCATGCGGAATGCTCAAGTTGCAGAGCTAATGATTTACTTGCCTAAGTCCTATGAAGTGTTCCAGCGGGGTGAAGTGCAAGATTCATTACCAAGAAGTAATGTGTGCTGGCCTGCTCGGTTCTATGAAAAGCAACCGGGATTGATATCTAGTTATACCTATTAATAGAATTTTGGAAATGTCGTGGGTGTCCTTCCTGCCCTGAGCCTCCTGCAATGGCTCCTCTCCCTAGCCATCATTCTTTGACCAGGGATGAGCAGGGAAGTGTTCCCACACACATCAGGAACAGTGGCAGGAGGATTGGGTCTGTGAATTTCATGGAATTTTGGAATGAAACCAAGCATACCTCCCACGACTCATGTCCCCAGCTTTGCAAGAGGCATGACCTGGAGTCCCTGCAAGTGGGATTTTCTTCGGTTCTAGGTCCTTCCTTGCCCAGGACCTGCCCTGGAAGAGTGTGGACTTTGACAAAAGGAGAAGAGGGGGATGGAGAAGGGGAAAGGCAGATAACAGCCGAATGTAATCAGCATTTTATTACGTCCTCAGGAAGTAGGAATAGGAAAAAAAAAGTAGGTTGGAGCAAGGAAAGTTAATTATGTGAGGTTATTTGACAGGAAATTACTAAATACAAACAGACAGAAGAAACACATTTTAAAGCAGGGTAGGAAATCTCAAGTTACTCCACTGTGTGTATTCAAAACCCCCAAAGCAAATTCTGAAAATAGCAGTTTAAACAAAAGCTATCTTATCTGATAAAAGTATTTCAAACACAAAGGGAAATTTATATATTGGGCAGGCAATCTTAAAATAAACCGATTTTGTTGATAGCACTGCAAATTTAATTGTGGGAAAACCCCTTCAGATGTCTGAATTTATCTTGTAAGTGTTTTGAATTTATTTTGAATCTGGCATTTTAGTTCTATAAAGGTGTGTGTCTGTGTGCATTTCGCTGTGGAAAATTATGCCGATCTGAAGTAAAATGAAAAACACTTATGTTTGCGTTTCTTTTCAGTATTTCAAAATTTGTTGTGAGTTCTGTAGTATTAATTTTTCCAAGAGTACTATATCAGTAAAACACAAAGAACTAAGAGAGTCTTATGTCCTATATTTATTTCCAGAGGTCATATATTTAAAATTTTTGAATTGTTCTGTAATTGATTGACTTAATTTCATTTTTTATTGCTTTGCGAAATGTACAATTCTGTAAATTAGTCAAACATGTTTAACTAATGTTTTTCTTTAAATAGCAAAGTAATTAAGAAGCAGGTCTTTCTCCCACTAGATGACTAAGCGAGACCCTGTTTCGAAATAGAAAATAAAAAGACTGAGTGCAGTGGTGCACACCTGTAATCCCAGTTATTGGGAGGCTGAGACAGGAGGATTGCAGGTTTGAGGCCAGCACACGGTAACTTAACAAGACTGTCTCAGAATGAAAAACAAGAAGGGCAGTGGGAGAATGGCCCTGGGTTCAATCCCCAGTACTGCTAAAAAAAAAAATAAATAAATAAAAATAAAAAAGGGAGGGGTGTGAGGACTTTCTCCTGCCCTTAAATTACAGCTAGCTCTTTATTGTCTGCTACTGAATTACTGAATAGTCACTTGGAGTCCTAGAAAGGAGAGCCAGAAGTAGCTGTTGAATAACCTGACCCTTTTAATTAAAGCTGTCGTTTTTGAAAAAAAAATTGAAGAAAACATACACATGTACATGCACGTATACATGTTTGTATCCAGGTTTCCTAAAGAAAAGAAGAAGAGAGTTTATTTCCTAGATCTTTATAGTGGGATTCTTTAGGGAATTTTTTTTTTTTTCTAGAGTTGGAATATCAGAAAGTCACATCACAGACACTGGGTGGCTATGGAGTTGCCCAGTCTGGGAATATAGTTACACATTCCATGTGAGTTCAAAGAAAAAGCTGTGTTTTGAAAACATAAATGGAGCTCAGAGTCTGCATTCCTTGTCAGAGGCCCACACCTGTGGAAGGAATGCTGGTTGACTCCACTTGGCCTTCAGCTGTGGAGCTGGGCTGGGGGCTGCAGATGTCATGGTGGTGGAGTAGGAGCCTGTCTCTACAGCGGGCTCTCCCAGGACAGCCCCTGTTCAGCCCGCTGACAGGCAGGAAAACACGGCCGCAACCAGGAATCGTCAGAAAGCGCACCCTATACCTTGCTTTGAAGAGGTTGCTGTGTACACCGTGGACTCGCGGGGTGGTGATGGATGAGTGGGTGTAGATAATGTGAAAGAAGCCACAACCCTAGAAGCAATCAGCCTCACATTTTGCAAGTCCTGGGAAACCCCGGGCAGACAGTATTAGTCCACTTAGGCTGAGTCCTCTGTGAGTAGCAATGTAAGATAAAGACATCATTGATGTTTCCAGACGGATTCTCATCGTGCATAAATAATTCCTGAGGATGGAATTAGCTGTCTCCAGTGGTACTTCCCCTCCTTCGGGCCACACATTAGTCCAGCAGTTTATTGTGGTGTCTGAAGAACTCAAAGTACAACTCAACGTCAGGAAGAAAGTTACCCATCGAGTATTCCTTTTGAACAAAGAGTGTATTGGTGTAGGCGGCTTTTGATGGGGAAGCACAAAGGTCTGTCTCATTTGCCTTCTGTTTATTGATTCCTTATTCCTTTATTCAACAGATACTTAATTGCCTAATATTGCTGGAAATTGTGGTCAAGGCAGAGAATGCTGTGATGAGACACTGTCCCTGCTCTCTAGAACTTATGGTCTGCTCTCATGGGGCCATACCTCATGACATCTGGCTCTGGGATGTTGGGCAAGTGACAATTCCTCTCTACTTCAGCTTTTTTTTTTTTTTTTTTTTTTTTTTTTTTTTT
>PVJS01050451.1:0-14306 GCA_004027185.1 Glis glis | reverse complement strand
CTCTCTCTCTCTCTCTCTCCTTAGTGAGGCCCTCCGCAACTTCGTGAGACCCGGTTTCAAAATAAAGTATAAAAAATAGGGCCGGGGGAGTAGCATGGAGGTAGAAGGCCCCTGCGTTCAATCCCCGGTACTGCAAAAAAAAAAAAAAAAAATGCATAGAGCTGGGGATATAGCTAAGGGGTAGAGCACCCCTGCATTCAATCCTCAGCACCACCCAGAAAAAAAGAAAGAAAGAGATTGATTATGGACTGAGTTTGTTTTGCGGTGCTGGGGACGGAGCCCAGGGCTCCCCCGTGCTAGGCGCGCTCTGCCGCTGAGCCACCCAGCCCCGCTATCATTTCACCACGACTCTTCCTGAGAGTGACCGGCATCCTAGTTTGTCTGGGCCTGTTCCCACTTTTTGCACCGAAAGTTCCAGATCCCAGGAAACCCCTCCACGCTGGGGAAACCGAGGGTTAGTCACTCTCTTCTTTCTGATTATGCACGAGGATGACCATTTTTTCTCTTGGCCACAAAAAGAAAAGATACTGGAGAGGGGCGCGTGGGAGGAGCAGATTTTGCCGGGGGATACTGAGGATTAAAACCACTAGTATTCTTCTCTGAGCTATATCCCCAGTTCTTTTAAAGTTATGTGTGTGTGGGGGCGGTACCGGGGATTGAACCCAGGGGCATTCTACCTCCGGGCTACACCCCCAGCCCTATTTTTTAATCTTTATTTTGAAACGGGGTCTTGCTAAATTGCGGAGGGCATCACTAAGTAGCTGAGGCTGGTGGTGAACCTGTGATCCTCCTGTCTCAGCCTCCCAAGTACTGGGATTACAAGCATGCACCACCATGCCCGGCTTTATTCTTTATTTTGAAACAGGGTCTCACTAAGTTGTGGAGGGCCTCACAAGTTGCTGAGGCTGGTCACGAACCTCTGATTCTCCTGTCTCAGGCTCCCAAGCATGCGCCACCATGCCCGACTTTTTTTTTTTAAATTTTAAAACAGGATCTTGCTAAATTGCTGAGAGTCTCACTAAATTGCTGAGCCTCCCAAGTACTGGGATTACAGGTGTGCCCAACTAGGATCAGATATTTATTTATTTATTTTTTGCAGTACTGGGGATTGAACCCAGGGGCATTCTATCTCCAAACTACAACACCAGCCCTATTTTTTATTCTTTATTTTGAAACAGGGTCTCACTAAATTGTGGAGGGCCTCACTAAGTAGCTGAGGCTAGCCTCGAACCTGCGATCCTCTTGTCTCAGCCTCCCAAGTACTGGGATTATAAGGGTGTGCCACCGTGCCCGGCAAATTTTTATTTATTTATTTTTTGTGGCAGTAGGGATTGGACCCAGGGGTATTCTGCCTATGAGCTACAACCCCAGCCCTATTTTTATTTATTTTTTATTCTGAAACAGGGTCTCACCAAGTTGCAGAGGCTGGCAGCGAACCTGTGATCCTCCTGTCTCAGTCTGCCTAAGTACTAGAATCCTATGCTGGGCCCAGCGTAGGATCAGATCTTTTAAAGGTTAGGGCAGGTTGAAGGACAGCCTCAGCAATGTAGCAAGATTCTCAGCAATCTAGTGAGACCCTGTTTCAAAACAAAAGATAAATAAAAAGGACTGAGGGTGTAGCTTGGAGGTGGAATGTCCCTGGGTTCAATCCGCAGTCATACAGTCATACACACACACACACACACACACACACACACACACACACAAACACACACACACGGGTAGAGCAAGGATAAGAGCTCCCACTTATGAGCCCCCTATGGCTCCAGACCTCCACTTTACATTCTCAGTGACGCTTAGACAGCCTTAAGCCAAGGGCCATTTTACAGTTGGGTAAACTGAGGCACAGGGAGTTGAGATAAATGGTGTCAAGTCACCTCCCAAGGAAGAGACCACCCTGGTGGGATTGAACCTCAGCCTGCGTGCCAGCACGCAGCGAGTAGCTGGTGAGGATCTGATGTGCCTTCCTCTTCTCTTGCAGGCCCCTGACCTGGGCCCAGCGTCCCTGAAGATCATGATGGCCTATATGAACCCGGGGCCCCACTATTCCGTCAACGCCTTGGCCCTGAGCACCCCCAGCGTGGACTTGATGCACCAGGCTGTGCCCTACCCAAGTGAGCGCTGCCCTCCTCCCCGCCCAGGCTGGCCCAGCTCTGGGGACCTCTGGGGCCCCTTGTCCTCAGGAGGAAGGTGCCTGCAAGGGTGCTACCGAGTGACGCACCACCTCCACGCACATGTCCTTTAGGGATATGGGAGAACCCCAGATGTTCCTAGACATTTAGGATGGGGTTCCCTCTGGGGTGAGGGAGGGGGACATGATCCAGAAGGAGAATCAGGACTTCCTATCTGTTAGCAAAGCACTCTCTCTCTCTCCGGTACTGGAGATAGAACTCAGGGTTGCTCTACATCTGAGCTGCATTCTCAGACCTTTTCATTCTTTATTTTTTATTTATTTTTATATTTTGGTATTGGAGATTGATCCTAGGGGCAGTCTACCTTCGAGTGTTGCCCCTAGTCCCTTCCCTTCCAAAAAGTTTTTTTGGGTTTTATTTTATTTTTTGGCAGTACTGGGGATTGAACCCTGGGGCATTCTATCTCTGAGCCACACCCCCAGCCCTATTTTTTATTCTTTATTTTGAAACAGGGTCTAAGTTGCGGAGGGCCTCACTAAGTAACTGAGGCTGGCCGCGAACCCGGATCCTCCAGTCTCAGCCTCCCAAGTACTGGGATTACAAGCGTGCGCCACCACGCCTGGCTATTTTTTATTTATTTTTATATTTTGGTATTGGGGATTGAAACTAGGGGCAGTCTAGTGTTGCCCCCAGTCCCTTCAAAAAAGTCTTTTTTTTGGTTTTATTTCATTTTTTTTTTTTTGGCAGTACTGGGGATTGAACCCTGGGGCATTCTACCTCCGAGCTATACCCCCAGCCCTATTTTTTATTCTTTATTTTGAAACAGGGTCTAAGTTGTGGAGGGCATCACTAAATTTCTGAGACTGGCTTTGAACTTGCGATCCTCCTGTCTCAGCCTCCCAAGTACCGGGATTACAGGCGTGTGCCACCATGCCCAGCTCCTCCTCCTATTTTTATATTTATTTATTTATTTATTTATTTATTTATTCATTTATTTATTTTTGGTGGTACTGAGGATTGAACTCAGGGGCATACTACCTCCAGCCCGATTTTATTTTAAAATAGGGTCTCACCTAGTTGCGGAAGGCCTCCCAAGTTGCTGGCCACGACCCTGCGATCCTCCTGTCTCAGCCTCCCAAGTACTGGGATAACATGCGTGCGCCACCACGCCCGGCTCCTCCTATTTTTAGAAGGGGGAAAAACCCCAGCTCACACACCTCCTCTCCTCCCCCTCCTTTTCCTTTTCCTTCTTCACTGAGGATGGAACCCAGGGCCTCGTCTTCTTTCTTGCTCCCTCCCCTTCTTTTTCTTCTTCGCTGAGGATGGAACCCAGGGCCTCCCGCATGCTGGGCAAGGGCTGGACCACGGAGCCACATCCCAGCCCTCAAATAGCCAGCTCCCCCGGGGTGAGGCATGAGCGGCACGTGGAGCCCCATGCCCGGGGAGCAGGCAGGGTGCAGGTCAGGCATGGCCGCAGTGCCCGTCTGTGCCGCCCGCAGGCGCGCCCCGGAAGCAGCGGCGGGAGCGCACCACCTTCACGCGCAGCCAGCTGGAGGAGCTCGAGGCGCTGTTCGCCAAGACCCAGTACCCCGACGTGTACGCGCGCGAGGAGGTGGCGCTCAAGATCAACCTGCCCGAGTCCCGGGTGCAGGTGGGATGCCTGGCCCTCCCCGGGGCCTTCCGAGGGCCCTGCTCAGACCAGCGACCGGAGGAGGCTGGCAGCGCAGTAGCGGCCACAGTTATAAAGTGGCCTGAGCCTCCCTCGGTGCCGAAATGTCTCTGGTCCCCTCTTCCCACTCGGATCCCTCTCCCTCCACTGCCTGCCACGCACACTCCTGCCCCAGGACCTTCATACTCTGTTTCCTCGTCCCTGAAGGGGTTATTCCCCTAATTACCACCTGTTCAAGTCTTTGCATATCAATCAATCAATCAATCAATCAATCAATCAAACAATCAAGGAGACCCAGACTGACCATTTTTTTTTTTTTTTTGCGGTACCAGGGATTGAACCCAGGGGCGTTCTACCTCCGAGCTACACCCCCGGCCCTATTTTTCATATTTTATTTTGAAACCGGGTCTCACGAAGTTGTGGAGGGCCTCACTAAGTAGCTGAGGCTGGCCGCGAACCCGGATCCTCCGGTCTCCACCTCCCAAGTACTGGGTTTACAAGTGTGCACCACCACGTCCGGCTATATTCTTTTTTGTTTGTTTTTGTGGTATTGGGGCTTGAACCCAGGGACATTCTATCTCCAAGCTACACCCCAAGCCCTATTTTATTTTTTATTTGGAAACAAGATCTCGCTAAGTTGCAGAGCCTCCCTAAATTGCTGAGGCTGGCTTTGAACCTGTGATCCTCCTGTCTCAGTGTCCCAAGTACCAGGATTACAGGTGTGCACTACCACGCCTGGCATTTTCTTTTTTAAAATTAAAAAAAAAATTTGGGGGGTACTGGGGCTTGAACCCAGGGGCATTCTACCATTGACCTACACACCCAGCCCCTTTTCATATTATATTTTTTATTTTTATTTTTTGTGATACTGTGTTTGGAACTCAGGGGCATTCTACCTCTGAGCTATGCCCCCCAGCCTTATTTATTTACTTACTTAGGTACTGGGGATTGAACCCAGAGACATTCTACCTTTGAGCTGCACCTCAACCCTTAAAAAATATTTTATATATTTTGTGCATATATATATATATAGGCACTGGGAATTGAACCGGGGACGTTCTACCTCCGAGCCACATCCCCAGCCCTTTTTAAAAAAATTTTTTTTTATTTGGAAACAGGGTCTCACTAAGTTGATGAGGCTGGTCTTTCTTTTTTTTTTTTTTTTTTCTCGGTACCAGGGATGGAACCCAGGGGCGTTCTACCTTTGAGCTACACCCCAGCCCTATTTTTTATACTTTATTTTGAAACCGGGTCTCATGAAGTTGTGAAGGTCTCACTAAGTAACTGAGGCTGGCCGTGAACCCGGATCCTCCGGTCTCTGTCTCCCAAGTACTGGGATTACAAGCGTGCTCCACCACACCCGGCTCGAGGCTGGTCTTGAACCTGCAATCCTCCTGTCTCAGCCTCCCAAGTACTGGGATTACAGGCATGTGCCACCACACCCAGCTATTTATTTATTTATTTTGAGGTGCTGGGAATTAAACCCAGGGGCATTCTACCTCTGAGTCATACCTCCAGCCCTATTTTATTTTTATTTTGAAACAGGGTCTTGCTAGGTTGCTGAGAGTATCACTATTTGCTGAGGCTGTCCTTGAACCTGTGATCTTCCTGTCTCAGCTTCCCAAGTACTAGGTTTACAGGCATGTGCCACGACACCTGGCTTTTTATCTTTGTTTTTGAAACAGGGTCTCACTAGGTTGCTGCAAGTCTTGCTACATTGCTGAGACTGTCCTCGAACGTATGATCCTCCTGTCTTAGCCTCCCAAGTACTGGGATTATGGGCATGCACCACCACACCCAGTTTGACAATACCATTTATTTATTTATTTATTCTTTTATTTTATTTTTTTGTTGTATGGGTGATTGAAATCTACCTCTGAGTTACCTCCCCAACTCTTTTTATGTTTTCTTTTGAAACAGGTTTTGTTAAGTTGCTGAGAGTCTCACTATGTTGCTGAGGCTGTCCTTGAACCTGCGCTCCATCTGTTTCAGCCTCCCAAGTACTGAGATTACAGGCATGTGCCGCCATGCCTGGCCTTGAATGAGTGTATGTATGTGTGTATACTTGAATGGATGGGTAGATGAATGAATGTATGTATGACAATATGCATGTATGTGTGTATATATGACTGCAAGGATGGAGGAGTGTATGATATATATGTATGATCACATGCATGTATGTGTGCATGCATAATTGGATGTATGTATGAGTATATGCATGTGTGAATGTTTTATTGAAAGGATGGATGAGCTGGGCGTAGTGATGCACGCCTGTAACCCCAGTACTTGGGAGGTTGAGACAGGAGGATCATAGGTTCGAGGTCAGCCTTAGTAACTTAGTGAGACTCTGTTTCAAAATAGGGCTGAGGATGTAGTTCAGAGATAGAATGCCCCTGGGATCAATCCCTAGTGCAAAAAAAAAAAAAAAAAAAAGGATGGGTGAATGTATGTGTGTATGATTGGATGGGTAATTGTGTCTATGTATGTTTGTATAACCGTAGGTATGAATCATTTACATGTTTTATGTATGTGTGAGTGTATGTGTACATGCATGATGAAGTGGACGGATGAATGTGTAGGTGTGATGCATGTGTACATGTGTGCTTGGTGGTCAGATGGAATCATGGGTGAGCAGGCGTCCCATAATTGGATGCAGAGTGGAGAGGTGCTGACTCCGGCACCTCTTGCCAATAAGTGTCATCATACCTGTAATCCCAGTACTTGGGAGACTGAGACAGGAGGATTGCAGATTTGAGGACAGCCTCAGCAATTTAGTGACATCCTGTTTCAAAATAAAAATTAAAGAAAGGGCTGGGGGTGTAGCTCAGTGGTAGAGTGCCCTTGGGTTCTATCCAGTCCTACACACACACACACACACACACACACACACACACATACACACACATGCCTCATCATTCCTGGTACCCCAAGGGCTCTCTTGGCCTTCTCCCCGCTTACTGACCGCAGTCTCCCCTCTCCCCCAGGTTTGGTTCAAGAACCGCAGGGCCAAATGTAGACAGCAGCGGCAGCAGCAGAAACAGCAGCAGCAGCCCCCGGGGGGACAGGCCAAGGCTCGTCCCGCCAAGAGGAAGGCGGGCACCTCCCCAAGGCCCTCCACGGATGTCTGCCCAGACCCTCTGGGCATCTCAGATTCCTACAGCCCCCCTCTGCCCGGGCCCTCAGGCTCCCCCTCCACAGCGGTGGCCACGGTGTCTATCTGGAGTCCAGCATCAGAGTCCCCTTTGCCCGAAGCCCAGCGGGCCGGGCTAGTGGCCTCGGGGCCCTCTCTGTCTGCAGCCCCCTATGCCATGACCTATGCCCCCGCCTCGGCTTTCTGCTCTTCCCCCTCGGCCTACGGGTCCCCGAGCTCCTATTTCAGTGGGCTGGATCCTTACCTTTCTCCCATGGTGCCCCAGTTGGGGGGCCCTGCCCTCAGCCCCCTCTCGGGCCCCTCCGTGGGCCCTTCCCTGGCCCAGTCCCCCACCTCCCTGTCAGGCCAGGGCTATGGCGCCTACAGCCCTGTGGACAGCTTGGAATTCAAGGACCCCACGGGCACCTGGAAATTCACCTACAATCCCGTGGATCCCCTGGACTACAAGGATCAGAGTGCCTGGAAGTTTCAGATCTTGTAGAAGATCCTCTCTCTGTCTAAACCTGCCTCCTTGCGGCTTAGATTCCGGGTGGCATCCCTGAGAGAGGGTCAGGAACCTGCCATCCCTCCAAGGCACCTGCAGCTGAGCCCGACGCAGTCCACCCCTTTCCTCCCGGGGAGAGTCTCTGCCCTCCCGGGACAGCAAAGGAGGTCCTAGGAATTCTCTCAGCCCAGCGCCTGTCCCCCCTACCCCCACTCCTGACTTGCTTGTTAGATCCGTAGGCCCAGACTTCAGAAACTGGTGCTGAGAACTTGCCCCAGGAGAAAGCAGAGCAAGCTTGCCTTGGAATAGGTGTCACGTGTAGGTTCTGATTTGCAGCTGAGGCAAGGTCAAATTTAGGTCCCAGTCACCGTGCCCTTGAACAAACAGGTCAGGAGGCCTCCGTTCCTCTTGTGGACGCTTCTTCAGCACATGGTTAGGATCCTTCTAGAGACTCCAACAGGCAGACTTTAAGGGGTGCCATCAGGAAACCTTAGGCCAATTTTTTTTTTTGCAGTACCGGGGATTGAACCCAGGGGCATTCTACCTCCGAGCTACACCCCCAGCCCTATTTTTTATTCTTTATTTGGATACAGGGTCTCACGAAGTTGTGGAGGACCTCACTAAGTAGTTGAGGCTGACCGCGAACCTGGATCCTCTGGTCTCAGCCTCCCAAGTACTGGGATTACAAGTGTGCGCCAGCCACCACGCCCGGCTACTTTAGGCCAATTATAAAGTTACATTATAAAATCATTTGGAGCCAGATGTGGCGGCGCACACCTGTAATCCCAGTACTTGGGAGGCTGAGACAGAAGGATCGCAGGTTTGAGGCTAGCTTTGACAACATAGCAAGACTCTCAGCAACCTAGTGAGACCCTGTTTCAAAATAAAATAAGAAGGGCTGGGGGTGTAACTTGGAGGTAGAATGCCGCTACAGAAATGTCAGACTTGTATGATAGGTTTAGGGGGCTGTTTTATATCAATGTATATATATGATATGCATGTATATATGTATGTATATATATATTTTCTTCTTCGTTTCTTCTTCTTCTTCTTCTTCTTTTTTTTTTTTTTTTACTGGTGATGGAACCCAGGGGTGTTCTACCCCTGAGCTACACCCCCAGCCTTTTTTATTTTTATTTTTGAAACAGAGTCTTGCTAAGTTGCTGAGGGTCTTGCTAAGTTGACGAGGCTGTTCTCGAACCTGCGATCCTCCTGTCTCAGCCTCCCAAGTACTGGGATTACAGGCGAGTGTCACAGTGCCCGCCCAGGCTCTTAGTTTCTTTTTAAAGGCATTTGGTCATGATTTCACTCATTAGCACCTTGGGCATGGGCATATTTGATAGGGGAATGGAAGGCAAATTGCCTGTTCCGTTTCTACCTGTTTGTTTTGTTCTAGTATGTTCTTTTTTGTAATCTTTTCTTTTTGCGGTGCTGGGGATGGAACCCAGGGCCTTGTGCATGCTAGGCAAGCGTTCTACCCCTGAACTCGCTCCTTCCTCCCTTCCTTCCTCCCTCCCTCTCTCCCTTCCTTCCTCCCTCCCTCTCTCCCTTCCTTTCTTCCTTTTCCCTCCTTCCCTCCCTCCCTTTCTTCCATCCTTCCCTCCCTCCCTCCGTTCTTTCTGTCCTGGGGATTGAACCCAGGGCTGTTCTACTTCTGAGCTCCACCCCCAGCCGCGTGTCCGGCTCGTCACTCCCCGTCTCTGGTCACCAGGGCCAGACTTTCCTGGGCTGGCCTCCTTGGGCTCAGGTTCTTCCTCTGTCCATCGGCGATGACAAAGTCCTACTTCCAGCTGACCAGCCAAAAGGGGACAGAAGAAAGCGGCCAGGTCCTCCCTCACTGCGTGTCAGCTTCTCTGACACAACTCTTGGTCCCAACTCATTGGCATCCCCGGTCCCCTTCCCTGGCCACCTGCAGAGTGAAATCAATAAAAAATGTTGAATTCCATTTGAAGTCTGGGTGATTATTACTATTATTATTATTATTTTTTTTGTGTGTGTGTGTGTTTGGTACTGGGGATGAACCCAGGGGTATTCTATCTCTGAGATATACTCCAAGCCCTTTTTATTTTGAAACAGGGTCTTGCTAAGTTGCTAAGGATCTCAGTTAAGTTGCTGAGGCTGGCTTTGAACCTGTGATCCCCCTGTCTCAGCCTTCCAAGTACTGGAGTTACAGGTGTGCACTACCACGCCCAGTAAAGTCTGAGTGACTTTTTAGTTTCCACAGAGGGGCAGACTCCGAGGTAGAAGCAAGAATTGCTCTCTCTTTTCTTCCTTTAGGGGCGTAGGTCCATTTACATGCTTTCTCTGTCTCAGCGTTGTTTTTCCTTACAGCCAATTAGAAAGAAACAATGGGGCAGGGCCCAGTGGGGCAGGGTGTGGTGGGGCAGGCCTGGAATCCCAGCTACTTGGGAGGCTGAGGCAGGAGGATTGCAGGTTTGGGGCAAGCCTATGCAACTTAGTGAGACTGTCTCAAAATAAGAAATAAAAAGGGCTGGGGCCAGGTGTGATGGCGTACGCTTGTAATCCCAGCTACTTGGGAAGCTGAGTTAGGAAGATCACAGGTTTTCGGCCAGCCTCAGAAATTTAGTGAATCTCTCAGAAATTTAGTGAGATCCTGTTTCCAAATAAAAAATAAAATAGGGCTTGGGGTGTAGCTTGGAGGTACAATGCCTCTGGGTTCAATCCCCAGTACCACACACACACAGAGAAAAATTAATTAATTAATTAATTAATAAAAAGGTCTGGGGATATAGCTCACTGGTAGAGTGACCCTGAGTTCAATCCCCATTGCCAGAAAAAAAAACCCATAACCCCCCCCAAACAATAACAACAACAAAAACAAAGGATGCATACTGTAATAACGGGTGAAAGAAACTAGGCACAAGGCAGTACAAGCTGTAGGATTCCATGTATACAAATTCTAGAAAAGATAGAACTATATGGGGCAGAAAGCAGAGAAGTGGATCCTGGGAGCTCGGGAGTAGCGGAAGGGATTTACCGAGCAGGACAGAGGGAATCTTTTTGGGGGCTACAAATGTTCTCTCTTGATCATGATGGTTCCATGACTACATAATTGCCCAAATTCATTGAACCATGCACTTAAAAAAATGGGCGGGTTTTATAGGATAGAAATAACTCAATAAATCAGAAAAAAAATTTATGCATGTATATGCATATTTATTGATTTTTGCAGTACAGGGGATTGAACCCAGAGCTTTTTGTATGCTAGGGAAGCTCTTTACCATGGAGCTACATCCCAGCCTATTAAAAAATTTTATAGGCCGGGCATGGTGGCGCATGCTTGTAATCCCAGTACTTGGGAGGCTGAGACTGGAGGATCCGGGTTCGCGGCTGGCCTCAGCTACTTAGTGAGGCCCTCTGCAACTTAGTGAGACCCTGTTTCAAAATAAAGAATAAAAAATAGGGCTGGGGGTGTAGCTTGGAGGTAGAATGCCCCTGGGTTCAATTCCCAGTACCGCAAAAAAAAAAAAATTATTTGAGGCAGGGTTTTTTTTGTGGGTGGGTACTGGGGATTGAACCCAGGACCATTCTGCCTCTGAGCTATACCCCTGCCCTATTTTATTTTGAAACAGGGTCTTGCTAAGTTGCTGAGGCTGGCCTCGAACCTGTGATCCTCCTGTCTCAGCCTCCCAAGTACTGGCATTACAGGCATGCGCCACCGTGCCTGGTTTTGTGTGTGTGTGTGTGTGTGTGTGTGTGTGTGTGTGTGTGTGTGTATCTCTATATATGTATTTTATCCTGCCTTTTACTCCTGGTTTCTTTTTCTCTCCTTTTGGGTCTTTCTGGATGTGACTGTCTCCTCCTTTCTTTCCCTCTTTCCATTCCTCACTGCCACACGTCTCTGTCCCTCCTGATCTCTGGGCACCCCTCCCCCTGGCACAGGCTGTTTCCTCTGTCCCTGGACAGGACTAATTTAGCAAATGCTCCAATCCTCTTAGGACACCGGGTCCAGCCTCAGCAGAATGGCAGGGGAATTAGGGAGGATTAGGTTTAGACTCAGGACTCACGGGGGAGGGGACTCTGTGGAGACAAGAGAGTTTTAACTAAATGATGCCCCCCCCATCCCCTCTACTTGAAATCAGTGGTGCTGGAGACACTCCACAATAATACGGCACAGCTCACCTCTATTTATTTATTTATTTTTGTGGTACTGGGGATTGAACCCAGGAACTATGTCTCAGCCCTCTTGCGATGATGCGTAGTTAGAGCTTGTTAGCCAGAGTAACTTGTTAGCTAGAGTGACTCCATACTTGTTACTCAGAATGACCTCAAACCTGGCCCTAAAACAGGGAAGCTGGCCTTGAAAAAATTACACCAGGACCTTGGCAGGTTAACGGATTGTCGTCACAACATATTGTAACTTATTGTGTTATTGTCATCTTGCTAACCGCCTATTCTTGCTTCTGTACATTCATTATGCTTGGCTTGCTTGGCGTACCTGAATACTATGGGAACCAGAGGAGCTTCCCACCCCCTGCTGTGGAAACCTGCCATGGGAACCTCAGCTTCACCCTGAGCTTGTATTGTATCTTACCCTATATAAGAAAACGCTGGCGGGCAGTCAAGTACTGCACTTGGCTCTCGTGCCTGTGTAGTCTTACTGGCCAGTAATAAAGAATCTCATTTAACACCTTTGGTGGTCTGATTGGTCTTGATTGGGACGCTACCTCGCAACACTCTTTTATTTTGAAACAGGGTCTCACTAAGTTGCCGAGGGTCTCACTAAGTTGCTGAGTCTGGCCTCGAACCCGTGATCCTCCTGTCTCAGCCTTCCAAGTACTGGGATTGGATTACATGAGTGCCCCCCTGGGCCTGGCAGCAGCTCCCCGCTTCACTGGGTGTTTCTGGTGTGCCAGGTACCTTTACCTGCATTCCTTGTATTAATAATTCACTGAATTCTCACTATAGTTCCTTGTTTTAAGGATCAGGAGAGGCTGGTACATGCCTGTAATCTCACTAGTTGGGAGGCTGAGACTGCATGATTGCAGGTTTCAGGTCAGCCTCAGCAACCTAGCGAGACCCGCAGCAATAGACAGAGATCCTGGGGACTGAACGCAGGAACACTCTACCACTGAGCAACATCCCCGTGGTGCCTTGTCTAGGTGTGGGAAAGGGGAATTGCGTGCCACACATCAAGGGGAGGGGAAAAATGAGGTAGGACAGAAGAAACAAAACAAATCAGTAGAAAGGAGAAAAATGGGGAAAGAAAGAGGAACTGTAAACCAGGCATGGTGGCACGATCCTGTAATCCAGTACTTGGAAGGCTGAGACAGGAGGAATGCATGTTCGTGGCCAGCCTCAGCAAGTAGTGAGGCTCTCAGCAACCTAGGGAGACCCTGTTTCTTTTTTTTCTGCAGTACGGGATTGAACCTAGGGGCATACTACCTCCAGGCTACACCCCAGCCCTATTTTTTATTCTTTATTTTGAAACAGGATCTCCCTAAGTTGTGGAGGGCCTCACTAAGTAGCTGAGGCTGGCCACAAACCCGGATCCTCCGGTCTCAGCCTCCCAAATACTAGGATTACAAGCGTGCGCCACCATGCCCAGCTGGGAGACCCTGTTTCTAAATAAAAATAAAATAGGGCTGGGGGTATAGTTCAGAGGTAGAATGCCTCTGGGTTCAATCCCAGTACCATATACATAAAAAAAAAAAAGAGGACTGTAGATTTAAAAGTAGAAATTCCATGATCACCCTCCCCTTCACTTTGAATGCCTATTTTTCTCCAAGCCTGAATTCTTAAAAGGTCCAGGAAGCCGGGCGTGGTGGCGCACGCTTGTAATCCCAGTACTTGGGAGGCTGAGACAGGGGGATCCGGGTTTGCGGCCAGCCTCGGCTACTTAGTGAGGCCCTCTGCAACGTAGACCCTGTTTCAAAATAAAGAATAAAAAATAGGGTTGGGAGTGTAACTCAGAGGTAGAATGCCCCTGGGTTCAATCCCCAATACTGCGAAAAAAAAAAAAAGGTCCAGGAAATTTTAGAGTACTATAAGTGATCTGGTTATAGGTAATTTCATACCATGCCCTGTCCCAAAGCAGAGCCGACCCTGAGAGAAAGTTAAAAAATTACAGACCTTCACACTTAGAGGGGACAGAACAGAGATTAAAAAGTGGGCCAAGGAGCCGGGCATGGTGGCGCGCGCTTGTAATCCCAGTATTTAGGAGGCTGAGATCGGAGGATCGCAGGTTCGAGGACAGCCTCAGCTACTTAGTGAGGCCCTCTGCAACTTAGCGAGACCCTGTTTCAAAATAAAGAATAAAAAATAGGGCTGGGGGTGTAACCCAGAGGTAGACTGCTCCTGGGTTCAATCCCCAGTACCGCAAAAAAAAAAAGTGGAAAAAGTGGGCCAAGGCTATTGGCATGACCACCGGGCTAAAAAGACAAAATACTAGGCACCTGCATTTGGTGGGAAAATGAGTTGTCAGCATAAAAGCTTGGATAAGAGACCCTATTTAAGATCAGAATATATATATATATATATATATATATATATATATATATATATTTTTTTTTTTTTTTTTGCGGTACTGGGGATTGAACCCAGGGGTGTTCTACCTCCGCGCTACACCCCCGGCCCTATTTTTTATACTTTATTTTGAAACCGGGTCTCAAGCCGGGCGTGGTGGCGCACGCTTGTAATCCCAGTACTTTGGGAGGCGGAGACCGGAGGATCCGGGTTCGCGGCCAGACTCAGCTCGCGCATGCGCTCTCTCTCTCTCTCTCTCTCTCCCTGTCTCTCTCTCTCTCTCTCCTTAGCGAGGCCCTCCGCAATTTCGTGAGACCCAGTTTCAAAATAAAGTATAAAAAATAGGGCCGGGGGCGTAGCGCGGAGGTAGAACGCCCCTGCGTT
>PVJS01050450.1:0-14312 GCA_004027185.1 Glis glis | reverse complement strand
GGAGAGGAAGAGAGAGAGAGGGAGAAAGAAAGAGAGAGGAAGAGAGAGAGGGTAAGAGAGAGAGGAAGAGAGAGGGGAAGAGAGAGAGAGAAAGAGAGAGAGAGGGGAAGAGAGAGAGAGAGAGGGAGGGAGAGAGGAAGAAAAAGAAGTGGAGAGATGGGGGAGGGGAGAGAGAGAGAGAGAGAAGGAGAGAGAGCGAGCGAGTGAGTGCAAACCCTGGCTTCTGGACAGCAAAGGCGCAG
This sequence comes from Glis glis, assembly GCA_004027185.1. NCBI lineage: Eukaryota > Metazoa > Chordata > Mammalia > Rodentia > Gliridae > Glis > Glis glis. Next base: position 14,070 of record PVJS01050450.1, on the reverse strand, counting down.
GAGGCCGGCCAGCACCATGCTTGTGGTCCGGAGGAGGGCGACCTCCGGGTCTGGGGTACTCGCTAAGGATCCACATAGGTTTTCGGAGACTAAGGGGCGACTGTGGGGAGACCTCAACACAGAACCAACGCCTCTTGTCTAAGCGCCGGGCACAGCGCCTGTTAGGTGGTATTAGCTGAGCTGGTGACACAGCCTGCCTCTTTCCCAGGAGTGACTGTGCTCTGTTTTCTGTATTTCCCCAGCGCTCCCCACAGTGCTTAGTGTGCTTCAGATTTCAGTAAATCCTGGAGAGAACTTTCCAGACTTGTGGTGAGGGTAGGGCAAAGCCCTGGTCACAAGGTCTGATCATACAGAGCTTTCAACTAGTGCCACGTATTCCTGCCTTTAGAAATGTTCTTGTCCAGTTGTTTGACTTTACTCTCCTTCTACTGAGCCTTGTTGAAAGCGCTGGTCAATCATTGACTAACCATTTTCCGAGGTTGAGCTTACATTAAAAATTGATATAAAGCCAGGGATGGTGGTGCACACCTGTGATCCCAGTACGTGGGAGGCTGAGACAGGAGGATCCGGGTTCACTGCCAGCCTCAGCTACTTAGTGAGGCCCTCCACAACTTCGTGAGACCCTGTTTCAAAATAAAGGATAAAAATAGGGCTGGGGGTGTAGCTCAGAGGTAGAACGCCCCTGGGTTCAATCCCTGGTACCGCAAAAAAAAAAAATTGATATAAAACCAGGGATGGTGGTGCATGCCTGTGATCCCAGTACGTGGGAGGCTGAAATGGGAGGATTGCAGGTTCAAGGCCAGCCTCAGCAACTTAGTGAAGCTCTCAGCAACCAAGCAAGACCCTGTTTCCAAATTTAAAAAAAAATAGGGCTAGGGGTGTAGTTCAGAGGTAGAAATCCCCTGGGTTCAATCCCTAGTACCACAAAAAGAAAGAAAATATCAAATATGGACCATTTCACAGAGATTCAATTTCTGCCAAACCTACAAAGAACAAAGATTTCCAATGCTGTTGAAATAGTTCCAAGCATGAAGAAAAGAAGAAAACATCCAAAAGATATTTACAAGCCGGGCACGGTGGTGCACGCTTGTAATCCCAGTACTTGGGAGGCTGAGACAGGAGGATCTGGGTTCGCAGCCAGCCTCAGCTACTTAGTGAGGCCCTCCGCAACTTAGTGAGACCCTGTTTCAAAATAAAGAATAAAAAAATAGGGCTGGGGGTGTAGCTTTGGAGGTAGAATGCACCTGAGTTCAATCGCCTATACCACAAAAAATAAAAATAAAAAATAAATAAAAACAAAAGATATTTACAAAGCCAGCATTAACTGTGATACCATAGAAAACTATAACGTAGAAAACTACAGACCCATATTTTATAAATACTACTTAACAGTGCAAAACAAAATGATAGAAAGAGAAGCCAGCCATACATTAAAAGAAAAATGCAATATGATCGAGAGGGAGTCATGGGAGAAATTTAAAATTAAAAGCCAGCGTCCTGCTAGGGAAGCAGCCTCCTGGTAGACCGGCTCGCTTAGCATGCATGAGGCCCTAAGCTGCATCCCTGGCACCACGCGCAGACGCACACAGAAAAGTCAACATACTAAAACCATCAAAGGACTCAAAACCTCATTCTTACCATAGATGTTAAAAAGTAATTTGTAAAAACTCTACCTTTCTAATACCTATTCAACATTCATTTTTAGTTTTTAGAGACTAATAAAGCAGGACCTGGGGGCTTTTGTTTTTTTTTTTTTGCTTTTGCTTTTGATGCTAAGGAAGAGTGATATTTTTAATTCTAAAAGCATGTGGGAAACTGGGCGTGATGGCGCACACACCTGTAATCCCAGTACTTGGGAGGCTGAGACAAGAGGATAGAAGGTTCAAGGCCAGCCTCAGCCACTTAGGGAGACCCTCAGCAACTTAGCAAGATCCTGTTTCCAAATTAAAATATATATATTATATATTTAGTAATATTTATATTTTAGTAATATTTATATTTATATATTTAGTATTATATATATGTATATATATATATATATATATACATATATATATTCCTGGGGGTATCGCCTGGAGGTAGAATGCCTCTGGGTTCAATCCCCAGTACCACAATACATATATACATACATATTTACATATATACATGAGGAAGTGGGCATGCCTATAAATACAGGCATTTATGTTAAATGAAAAAAACCCATCTTCCTTTTTAACAGTTGAGCACTAGAAATAACTCTTTAAAGTTAGAAATGAGCCATGCATGGTGGCGTATGCCTATAACCTCAGTACTTGGGAGGCTGAGACAGGAGGATCCCAGATTCGAGGCCAGCCTCAGCAACTTAGTGAGACCAGTCTCAGCAACTTAATGAGACCCTCAGCAACCTAGCAAGACCCTGTTTCAAAAAAAAAAAAAAAAAGACTTGGGTATGTAGTTCAGAAGTAGAACACCCCTAGGTTCAATCCCCAGTACCAAAAAATAAAGTTAGAAATGGATTTAAAATATCCCTGTATCATAACTGTAACATAAAATTACTTTTTAAGTAGTATCACAATTGGAAAAGAGAACTAAGAGGTATACTAGCTGGAAATATATTCTTAACTATCTTTTTCTGGATAAAGGACTCACAAGCCGGGCATGGTGGTGTACACCTATAATCCCAGTACATAGGAGGCTGAGACAGGAGGATCGCAGGTTTGAGGACAGCCTCAGCAAATAGTGAGACTCTAATCAACCTAGCAAGACCCTGTTTCAAACTAAAAATAGGGCTGGGGGTGTAGCTCAGAGGTAGAATTCCTCTGGGTTCAATCCCCAGTACCAAAAAAAAAAAAAAGACTCCCAGACAAGACTTACACAAGACTCACTACATACAGGAGCCGCAGGAGGCCGGCTGGCCCCGCCTGGTCACCCACGGTCTTTCCACTGCAGCCTCACTTCCGCCCTCACCAGAACACGGATTTTCCAACTCCTGGATCCTAAAACGTTAAAAATGTTCTCCACCCTCCTGGATTCCGTATCCTCAAATGGTATTGTTTCTTCTATTTTACTGAGAATATTAAGGACCTCAGAATAGCATTGAATCCTCCCCTGTCCCTCGCCCTTCTTTCCTTCCCACTCAAAAGAGCTGTGCGCTGCCTCCCCGAGGCCAGGCCTCCCTGAGGCCAGCGCTCAGCCAGGTCTGGGTCCCAGGCCTCTACTTCATCACCATGGAAACTCCTCCCCACTTCCCGCTTCCTTCCTAGCTCCTGTTTTTCCAGGAATGCCTTCGTGATGGCTGACTCCACGTCCTCCCCTCCCAGCCCTTTCCCCCACCGGTTCTGAGTTTCTTGACATTTCCACCACTCCGCAAGCAGAAGTCTCGCCAGACCCTCTTCAGCCACCTCCGCTCGGCCCCAGCCTTTCTTCTGCAAACACCCCAAACTTTCAGAATGGTTTACCACTTCCTCCCGGCAATGCTCTCTGCCCCTGACTCAAGCACTCTGCACTCCGCAGTTCCCCCGGTCGACCTCTTGCATCCCTCCTCCTCGTGAAATCTATATTGGGGTGCCACAGGGCTCTGTTCTTAATCCTTTCTTTTTAAATTTTTAAACACCCAGCCCTTTTGTTTGTTTTTGGTACTGGGGATTGAACCCAGAGGCATTCTATCTCCAAGCTACCCCCCAACCCAACTTTATTTCTTTTTCTTTTTTCTTTCTTTTTTTTTTTTGGTACTGGGGATTGAACCCAGAGGCATTCTACCTTCAAGCTATACCCCCAACCTGATTCTATTTCTTATTTGGAAACACTGTTTCCAACCTAGTGACTCTCATCACTAGGTTGATGGAGAGTCTCACCACTCACTACTTGCTGAGGCTGGCCGCAAACCTGCAATCCTCCTGTCTCAGCCTCCCAAGTACTGGGATTACAGGTGTGCCCTACCATGCCTGGCCCAACTTTATTTCTTATTTGGAAACAGGGTCTCACTAGGTTGCTGAGAGCCTCACGAAGTTGCCGAGGCTGGCTTTGAACCTGTGATCCTCCTGTCTCAGCCTCCCAGGTACAGGGATACAAGCATGTTCCACCATGCCCAACTTTATTTTTTATTTTGAAACAAGATCTTGCTAAGTTGTTGAGGCTGGCCTTGAACCTGTGATCCTCCCGTCTCAGCCTTCCAAGTACTGAGATTGCAGGCGGGAGCCACCACACCTGGCTCATGGGTCATATTTATATTGGACAGTGCTATCATAGATGAGTACAAGAACACATTTCCATTTATTTACCTTTTGTTGTTGTTGTTGTTATTGTTGTTTGTGGTGCTGGGGATTGAATCCAGAAGTATTCTACCTCTAAGCTACACTCCAGCCCTATTTTATTTTATTTTTTTTGAAACAGGGTCTCACTAAGTTGCTGAGAGTCTTGCTACATTGCTGAGGCTGTCCTCAAACCTGCAATTCTCCTGTCTCAGCCTCCCAAGTACTGAGATTACAGGCATGTGCCACCGTGCCCGGCTGAGTTACAATTTGTACACCACAAAATCCACTCATTTTAAGTGTACGGCTCAATGATTTTTAGTAAATTTACAGGGTTGTATAACCACCACCACAATCCAGTTTGACAACATTTTCTTTACCCTAGCAAGATCCTTCTTGCTCATTTATAGCTAATTTCAGTTCTCACACTCAGCCACGAGCCACTGCTAATCAACTCTCTGTGTATATAGATTTGGTCTTCTTTTCTCTCGTGACACACTAGTTATAGGTGATTTCATCCAACCCCATGGCTTTATATTCTATCTATACATCCAGGATAACCAGATTGATATTAATAAACCCAATTCCTTTCCTAAACTTGGGACTCACATATCCAGTGGCCATTCAGCATGCCTGCTTGAATTTCTAGCAGGCCTCGTGAACACAGCTGAACAGGACGCTACCGATCTACTCTCCGTAGTCTAATCAAGAGCATGGTCTACAGCTAGACTTGAGGGCTGGAATCTTGGCTCTCACTCATTAGTTATGTGACTTTATGCAAGTAACTTCATCTTTCGGGGCCCTAATTTCTTCATCTATAAAAATGAAGGGTTAACAGCCGGGCATGGTGGCACATGCCTGTAATCCCAGTGCTTGGGAGGCTGAGACAGGAGGATTGGAGGTTTGAGGCCAGCCTCAGCGATTTAGCAAGACCCTGTTTCTTTTGGGGGGGGACTGGGGATTGAACCCAGGGGCATTCTACCTCTGAGTTACACCCCCAGCCCTATTTTTTTATTTTTTATTTTGAAACAGGGTCTCACTAAGTTGCAGAGGGCATCACTAAGTAGCTGAGGCTGGCCTTGAACCTGCGATCCTCCTGTCTCAGCCTCCCAAGTACTGGGATTATAAGCGTGCACCACCACACTGGGCTCACAATTACATTCTTTACTTGTGTGTGTGTGTGTGTGTGTGTGTGTGTGTGGTACTGGGGATTGAACCCAGGGGCATTCTGCCTCTGAGCTACACAGCCAGCCCTATTTTTATTTTTATTTTGACACAGGGTCTTGCTAGGTTGATGAGTCTCACTACTTGCTGAGGCTGCCCTTGAGCCTGAGATCCTCCAGTCTCAGCCTCCCAAGTACAGAGATTACAGGTGTGCGCCACCATGCTGGGCTCATTCTTTACACTTCTGTCTGAGCCCTTTTGCAATGCCCCCAGCCCAGCCCACCCTATCTCTCACTCACCTCCTCTGATAACCACACCCATATGTGGAGTTGCACAGTCCCCCACCAGTCTCTCAGCCAGAGTCCTCCCCCTCCAAAATAAGGAGGCTGGAGTAACACCATAATTAACAATGCAGTCCTGACGACCTCGGGGAGATAGATGTAGGTTGCAGCCTGTTTATATTGCTTTCTAAAAAGCCCAGCCTGCTCTAGTGGCAGGAGGGATTTTGTTTGGATGGTTGGTTTTTGTTTTGTTTTGTTTTGTTTTTGTGGTACTGGAGGTTGAACCCAGGGGGCATTCTACCTCTGAGCTACACCCTCAGCCCTTTTTATTTTTTATTTTGAAACAGGATCTTGCTAAATTGCTGAGGCTGGCCTCCAACCTGCGATCCTCCTGTCTCAGCCCCCCAAGTACTGGGATTACAGGTGTGCTCCACCACACCTGGCTGGGAGTTTTTGAACACTGTTAATTAGAGGTTGGACACCTGACATATGAAGAAAGACGTACTACAAAGCCCAACAGTGATTCAGCCAGTAAGTTTTACTAATCATGGAAACCCCAGGTGTAGTGGCACACATCTATAATCCCCGTACTTGGGAGGCTGAGACAGGAGGATCGCCGATATAAGGCCAGCCTCAGCAACTCAGCAAGACCCTGTTTCAAAATTAAAAAAAAAAAAAAGGAGGGAGTGTAGCTCAGAGGTAGAATGCCCTTGGGTTCAATCCCTAGTACCGAAAAATAACTAAATAAACAATAAATAAGAAAGACATCCCAGTGTTTTTAAATGTCACTTTTGATGTTACTGTATCCATATGTTTATCTCAGATGACTCTTAATTTTTTTTTGTTTTTGTAATAAGGATTGAACCCTGGGCTATTCTACCTACAAGCTACCCCCCAGCCCTTTTTATTTATTATTTTAAAACAGGGTCTAGGTTGCTGAGGCTGGCCTTGAACCTGCAACCCTCCTGTCTCAGCCTCCCAAGTGCAGGGATTACAGGTGTGCGCCACCACACCTGGCTCGGCAGACCCATAGTTCTTTGCAGAGATCTTCTGAGTTCAAGCCTCAAGAGGCCACAGAAGACTGATTCTAAGCTGGGTTTGTCTGCGTTGAGGACATTTTCTAGTTGATTTCGTGGTGTTTAGGTTTTTCAAGACTCTACTTGTATGAGCTCGGTCCTTCTCCTCCCCTAATAATTTTCATAACCCAAATAAAAGCCGGGATGATGGCTGAGATAGAAGAGAAACACAACCATCCGCTTCATTCAGATGAAACGGAGTTGGGGTGGATTCAATTCAAGCAGCCTTTTTCAGGTTCTCTAAGAAAACTCTCACCGTGGCTGTCTTTGTTGTCACTTAGAGGCCTAGAAGATTCTGTGTAGAGGAGCCACTTCAGAGACAGAGCCTGGGTGAGCAAGGTTTCCCCCAGCACCCACAGCACAGCGCAGGCAGGTTAGAAAATCAGAGTGGTTATCGGGCAGGGGGAAGGCTCTAGCTGAAAGAGTTGCAGGCAGCCATCCAAAGAGGAAACAAAGAAGACGGGAGACCCCGGAGCCAGGCTAAAGATGCAGAAAATAACATTGGCCAGAATGGGGCATTGGGCGCCATTTAAGGAATGTGGGTAAGGACTGAGCCTGCGACACCGCTTCCTTTCTCAGGTCCCCAGGTGCACACAGCAGGAAGTAGGGTGGCAACTCTGTGTCTCCTCTGGATGGGGCAATATCTCCCATCTTCTTTCCCTATTCCTGGCACCTGCCCATCTCCTGGAAATCTCACCCACTGAAAACGACGGCAGGCACCGACGGGGGAAGAACGGGGCCGCAAAGGGAAGGTCCCGAGCCAACTTCCATGTCTAATCCTACAACACAGACGCTAATTCCTCACTCGAATTTCTCCATACCAGAAAAACCACAGCTCTCCCACACGCCACATTCCAGGGCATCCTGGGATCACGTAACAGCAGAAACCTCCAGCCACAGGTGAGTGTGGTGTGCCCGGGAATAGAACACCATTGTTCTCCCTCTGCCCTTGGAGTGGAAGCGTCACCGCAGGCAGCTCCGCCCAAACCTCCAACCTCCTGTAGGATCCCCGCATGCACCCCCCCACACTGTGTTGTTCTAGCCCAGGACCGGGCTGACAGGCTGGGGAAACAGGAAGCCGGGTTCCATCTGTCCCGATCCTCTTCTTCTGTAGTGTCCCCAGTCAGATCAGAGCTGGAGAGGCCAGGATGTAGCTCATTCATAATGAAATGGCTGTCGTTGATGACGGAACATGGAGTTGTAGGATTGTTTGGGTTTTGGTATTTCTTTTTATTTATTTATTTATTTATTTATTTATTTATTTATTTATTTATTGTGCTACGGATTGAACCCAGAAGCATTCTACCTCCGAGCAACACACCCCCCCAGCCCTATTTTATTTTTATTTTGAAACAGGGTCTCACTAGGTTGATGAGTCTCACTGCTTGCTGAGGCTGTCCTCGAACCTTCATAGAAAGAGCCTTCCAATCCTAACTTTGGGGTGCCACAAGCGATCCCCAAATGTCTTAAGGTGTGACTAAAAATTTCAACATATACATGTTCTTACTTTATTTTTTTTTAAACACTTCTATTGGCTACATGAGAATTTGAAAAAATAGATACCGCTGGGTAGAGTGGTGCATGCCTGTAATCCCAGTATTTGGGAGACTGAGACAGGAAGATTGCAGGTTGGAGGCCAGCCTCAGCAACTTAGTGAGACCCTCAGCAACTTAGAGAGACTCTGTTTCAAAATAAAAATAGGGCTGGGGGTGTAGCTTGGAAGTAGAATGCCCCTGGGTTCAATCCCCAGTACCACAAAAAAAAAGAAAAAAATGCAGACACCATGTTTGGCATGAGAACAGGCCCCACACATGTGAATACATGTCAGTTCCTTCCAGATTTCTCTTCCTACAACTGTGGATTCCCAAAAGAGTAACAATTGCTGGCCAAAGGCTTCTAAAGTCAGAGTAGACCCTCCTCCAAGTGACAGCCATAAAATCAGCACTATCATATCCATCTAAAGAAAAGATAGTCAACCAGGGGGTGTGGTAGCACAGGCCTGTAATCCCAGTGCTTTCGAGGCTGAGACAGGAGAATAGCCAGGTTCAAGGTCAGCCTCAGCAATTTAACAAGACCCTCAGCAATAGCAAGGCCCAGTTTAAAAATAAAAAGGGCTGGGGTTGTGGCTTGGAGGTAGGATGCCTTTGGGTTCAATCCCCAGGACAAAAAAAGAAAAAGAAAGCCAGGCGTGGTGGCGCGCACGCTTGTAATCCCAGTAATTGGGAGGCTGAGTGCGACATAGCGAGGTGCTCTGCACGTTAGTAAGTCCCTGTTTCAAAATTTAAAAAAATAGGGCTGGGGGTGTAGCTCAGAGGCAGAACGTACCTGGGTTCAATCCCCAGCACAAGAAAGAGAAAGAAAGAGGGAAAGAAAGAAAAGAAAGAGGGAAGGGAGGGAGGGAGGGAGGGAGGGAGGGAGGAAGGAAGGAAGGAAGGAAGGAAGGAAGGAAGGAAGAAAGGAAGGAAGGAAGGGAGAAAAAGGTAAACTGCAAACAAAAAAAGAAAGGACTGCTAACTACCCTGTAATCTCATGAGCCACAGTTTCCCCTCCTTTGAGCCTCAGGGTTGTAACCTACAAGGACACTGTGACCCTGGACTCAGAAATTAGGTGACAGTATTTAAATGCCAGGCCCGCCCAAGCTTCCGGGACATTTTACTATGCATGATGTGGCTCCGCCCTCCCTTGCAATCCCTCAATTAAATAGCTTCCCTTCCGACGGGTTTGGAAGCCGGAGCCCTGGACCCGGCTCCTTCTAGACGGGCTCCCCAGCATGAACACTGTCCCTGTCCCCGCCGCCCTGGGCTTCCTGCTGCTGCTCTGCCTCCGGCTGGACCCAGGCGTGCTGGCCAAAGAGCTGAAGTTTGTGACACTGGTAAGGACGCTCTTGTCTTTGCTTCTCCTTAAAAACTGCGAGGTCTTGACAAGCCAAGTATCGGGTTTCCTCTCGCCGCTGCCTCTGGGAGACCAAGTTCTGTTCAGACTCAGAAAGCCAGTCGTCAAGTTTCACAAGTTCCTCTTAATGAAGAAATAACAACAAAAAGTAGCGCTGGCTTTTTTTCTCTTTCTGTAGCCCGATTGCTGTTGTCACTGGTGTTATTTACTTACTCTCTTACTGTAGACCTGCCCTGAATTCAGATTCCTCTGTGACAGCCACGCCCAGTCAGGAGAGTCCCAGGGGCCCTGTTTATGTTTAGACACCGGGAGCTAGCCAGGCATCCTCCAGAGAACAAATGCTTTCTGAATTGAGTAGCCCTTTCTCCTTTTATTTATTTTTATTGGCACTGGGGATTGGACCCAGGGGCATTCTACCTCCAAGCTACACCTCCAGCCCTATTTTATTTATTTTTGTTTGTTTGTTTGTTTGAAACAGGGTCTCGCTAGGTTGCTGAGAGTCTTGCTAAGTTGCTGAGGCTGGCCTTGAACCTGCGATCCTCCTGTCTCAGCCTCCCAAGTACTAGGATTCCAGGCCTGCGCTACCATGCCAGGCTAGCCCCTTCTGCTTATCAGAAAATTGGAACATATATTTTTGTAAACAGCCTTTGTAGCAGAAAAGAGAAACTCCGGGTTTTAGGATGCCTTCCTGATAGGTAAATTTAGCTGATCATTTAAATGCTCTTTCGCCACTTGTGGTATGTGTGACAGGTTTCGAAAAGGGAGGGTGAGGGTGGTTCATGCATGGTGTGAGGGAAAGAAAATCTACCTCATGCAAATGTGCGGAAAGATGGTTGCAGGGAAAAGAGGGTTCACCGCGTTCCACGGGAGTCTCTGATTTTATGTCTTTGTCTGTATTCCTTTTCTGTTGTTGTTGTTGGTGATGGTGGTGGTGGGGTGTGTGTGTGTGTGGTACTGGGGATTGAACCCAGGGGCATTCTACCTCCGAGCTACACCCCCAGCCCTATTTTTTATTCTTAATTTTGAAACAGGGTCTCACTAAATTGCGGAGGGCCTCACTAAAAGTAGCTGAGGCTGGCCGCGAACCAGGATCCTCTGGTCTCAGCCTCCCAAGTACTAGGATTACAAGTGTGCGCCACCACACCTAGCTTCTCTGGGTCTCTTTCTCATTTTTCATTTCTCATTTCTCATTTTTTATTTGATATAGTCAAAGTGGGCAGATCTTGACTTGATCACCATAGGCACACACCTGGAATCCCAGGACTTGGGAGGCTGAGACAGGAGGATCTCAGGTTCAAGACCTGCCTCAGCAACTTAGGGAGACCCTCAGAAATCTAGTGAGACCCTGTTTCCAAATAAAAAATAAAAGAGGGCTGAGGTATAGTTCAGAGGTATAATGCTTCTTGGTTCAATTTCTAGTTCCCCAAAAAAAGATAAAAAAATAAAAAACATATCAATAGTTAATGTTCAAGGAATTTGCCAGCTGCCAGACTTCTGTGCTGAAAAAAATAGAATATCATATAGCTTCTATAGGGAAACCCTTAGGAAGTAGACTTTTACTTGAATTCATTGTTTCCTTGCCAATGTGTGCATTGAAAAAGTAGAAGCCAAGTATGGTGGCGCACACCTGGAATCCCAGTACTTGGGAGGCTGAGACAGGAGGATCGCAGGTTTGAGGCCAGCCTCAGCAACCTAGCAAGGCGCTCAGGAACTTAGCGAGACCCCATTTCCAAATAAAAAATAAAAAGAAAATGGGGCTGGGGGTGTAGCTGGGAGGTAGAATGCCCCTGGGTAAACTCCCTAGCACCACACACAAAAAAATACATAATAGATGATAGAAAGATAGATGATAGATACATAGATAGATAGATAGATAGATGATAGATAGATGATAGATAGAAGATAGATAGATAAATAGATGATAGATGATAGATAGATAGATAGATAGATAGATAGATGATAGATAGAAGATAGGTAGATAGATAGATGATAGATAGAAGATGACAGATAGATAGATAGATAGATAGATGATAGATAGGTGATAGATTGTCCCGCACGCTGTCATTCCTGATACACCGAGCCTGGGCCGAGCTGGCTGAGCGGAATCTTCTTCGGGGTGTTAGAGGGCCCTCCACGTGTTACATTCTCTCCGCCATATTTTCCCCGCAGCTCAGGCTAATGTCCCTTAGCTGTCAAATTGTTATGGGTCTCTTCCCCCTCTTCACTCTTGGTTAAATTGTATTCAGGGACTACACGTTAATTCTTCCCCAAGGGAAACCTGAATACAAAGGTAGCTCTCTTGGAACTAAGAATTTAACAAATATTACATGAAGTGAATGTTAACTACTTTTTCCTACCACAGCCTCCTACATTAATGGTAAATAAAGGGCTGTTTAATACAAATTCCTTGCCCCTCCCTATTTTTTTGTGGTACTGGGGATCGAACCTGGGGCATTTTACCTCTAAGCTAGACCCCCAGCCCTTTTTTTATTCTTTATTTTGAAGCGGACTTGCTAAGTTGCTGAAGGTCTCACTAGATTGCTAAGGCTGGCCTCAAACCTGTGATCCTCTTGTCTTAGCCTCCCAAGTACTGGGATTATAGAAGTGCACCACCATACCCAGCTCTTCGTTCGCCCTTAGCAAAACAACTTCTCTGTAATGACTTAAGCCAGAAGATAACACTTTCTTCTTTTATAGAGAAGTTATTCCATTTCTAGTCAAATAATGGTTCAATTATATACTCGGGAAAATCCTTAGAAAATTATTAGAAGAACCAGAATAAAAGAGAGGTGTGAATGCTTAAAGTGGTAATATTAACGAAGATAACCCATAGTTAATTGAGTTCGTACTATGTTCCAGACACTGTCCTGAGAGACCAATATGTCACACAATCCTTTCAACAATTCTAGAAAGTACAGTTGTTAGATAAAAGAATGACCGGTTGAATTTGAGTTTCAGATGAACAGAGGATACTTTTATTATTTTTTGTTTCTGGTACTGGGGATTGAACCCAGAGGCATTCTAGCTCGGAGCTACACCCCCAGCCCTATTTTTTCATTATTATTTTTATTTTGAAATGGGGTCTCACTAGGTTGATGAGAGTCTCACTACTGGGTGAGGCTAACCTCAAACCTGTGATCCTCCTGTCTCAGACTCCCAAGTATTGGGATAGGCGTGCACCACCATAACTGGCCAGAGAATAATTTTGAATATAAGTATGCCCCATGCAATACTTGGGCATCTTGTATTTTTATTTGCTAAACCTGATAACCATTCTATAAGGTTTTTTAAACTTATTATTCCCACTTTATAGATGAAGAAATGAAGCACAAAGAGGGTAAGGAACTTGTTCATGGTCACACAGCTAGAGCGGTGAAGACAGTTTTTGTTTTGTAGCACTGGGGATTAAACCCAGGGGCATTCTACCTTTGAGCTACACCCCCAGCCCTATTTTATTTTTTATTTGGAAACAGGGTCTCACTAAGTTGCTGAGTCTGGCCTCAAACCTGCGATCCTCCTGTCTCAGCCTCCCAAGTACTAGGACCACAGGTATGCACCACCACGCTCAGCTTGAAGACAGGATTTGAACCCACCAACTTAGGGGCCACGTCCCTAACCCTTTGTCTGGTCCGCCTCTGCTGTGTGCATATAATCCAGCACAAAGAGCTGCCCTTACTGTATTAGCCTGACTCGGGATCAGTAAATGATTTCCTTGCTTGTCCTCTGTGATCCAAGAAAAATAAGCAATTGTCTTTTTCAATTCTGCAAAGCTGTCTTGGCAGAAAGAGCAGGAAACGGGCCTTATTGTTCATCAGCAGTCACAACGTGATCTCTTAAACAGATTCACCGGAACACATCCAATGGAATGCGAGTCTGACCACTTATTAACAGGAGTTGCATGAGAAAAAAAGTTAAAAATGGGTTCCCAAAGTCCGGTCAGAATGCGGGTTAAACTCACCAGGTGCACTCGAGCGCACTTATAATCCTAGGCCTTGGGAAGCTGAAACCGAAGGGTTGCAGGCTCGAGGGCTAGCCTTAGCAACTTAGTGAGACCCTGTTTCAAAATAGAAGATTAAAACAAAAAGATCTGGGGGTGTAGCCCAGAGGTAGAACGGCCTGGGATCACCCCCAATTAAAAAAAAAACAAGAAGAACACCCCTTACACTGTATAAAGAGGACTCTTCAATGCAGTGCTCCTCTAAGTCTTTATCATGTCCTGTGGCTCTCAAGGAAAGGACCTAGTAGATTATTTGCTAGAATGAGGCGGCATCCCCTTGGAGAACGGCTATTTTTAACTTTATAGAGCGAGAACGGCAAGTTCAGTGAATCTCTGTGTTCCCATCCACTAGCTTCAATAATTATCACTTAAGGCCAATCTCCTTTCATCTCTAGGCCCACTCGTTTCACACACACACACACACACACACA
>PVJS01050449.1:0-14309 GCA_004027185.1 Glis glis | reverse complement strand
GGCTTACAGTTTGCAGCAATGTAGTCCCAGGTTCTGACTGCACGTGGAGAGTCAGAGGAACCAGTAGCTGGTCGAACGGTCTAAGAGCTGGAGTCTCAGGATTGGAGCAACCACTAATTCAGTCCCAGTCCAAGATGTGAAGATCAGAAAGCTTCTTCGGAGAAACGATGGTGGAGTTTCAGTTCCAAGAGCAGGAGGCTGAGAAGATCGAGCTCTTCGGAGAAAGGCGGAGCCGGCGGCTGACGATCTCAGGCGCTTTCCTCGGAACGAGTCGCACACACAAGTCGCTTCTCCCTTTTTATCTAAGTCCGCACCTATCAGAGTTCTGCTGCCTACATTCAGGGCAGGGCTTTCTCTTTAATCTGCTGTTACACACCCCAAATCACATAATCTTGGGTGTGTCATGATCAGGTCAAGTTGACAACTTAGATTAACTATCACAGTGGGGCAGCCAAAACTCAACAAAACAAAGAGAGCCAAAGAGCAGCAGAATGCGAGGCAGTGGACAGAGCGGGGGGCTAAACAGAACTCCACGCATTTCACCTGGTAAGTGGAGAGCAGAGGCGAAGGTGCCATCTATGCGGGGCCACGCCCACACCGCGACTCCCAGAGACCAAAGGCAAAGAGACAGCAGATCCTTGTGAAACCAGCAACTATAGACCACCATTGAAACTGAGCAACTCTGGAACATGATGAAGCGCAAGTCAATCCAGACCCGCACCCACAACAACGATGGTTTCAAGGGATGGGCCGTGAGCCTCTGCTCCCACAACCAGTGCGATGAGGAGACAAAAAGAGGTGGCCATACACAGGAGCAGCCCAACTCTGAAACACAAGCCAGCGAGCCACAGCCCCCATGAGCAGCCCAACACCATCCTGGAACACCCCAGAACTGAGGACATAGGTAGATGAGACATGGCCCCCTCCCCAGCAGCCCAGCACTGAGAACAAGGACGGGTCAGCCCCTGGCCCCGCCCCCAGAGACCCCCCCTGCACGGGACACGAGGTGGGTGAACCCTCAGCCCTGCCCCCAGAGAACCCCTCCCTCCAGTGCTGGGGACGCAGGGCGGGTGAGCCCTCAGTCCCGCCCCCAGAGAACTCCTCCCCCCGGTGCTGGGGACGTGGGGTGGGTGAGCCCTCGGCCCCGCCCCCAGAGAACCCCTCCCTCCAGTGCTAGGGACGCAGGGCGGGCAAGCCCTCGGCCCCACCCCCGGAGACCCTCCCAGCGCTGGGGATGCAGGGCAGGTGAGCCCTGGGCTCTGCCCCTGGAGACCCCCCTGGGGCGGGCAAGCCCTTGGCCCCACCCCCAGAGACCCCCACGCTGGGGACACGGGGCGGGAGAGCCCTTGGCTCCGCCCTGGAGTACCACACGCTGAGGTCATGGGAGGATGAGCCATGATCCCGCACAGGAGGGACTCCAGACAAAGAGAAAACCTCAGATGAGCGAAGAAGGCGAACTAACTGGGGGAGAAAGGAGGGAAGGACAGGGAAACAAACTGGTGCACAGGATGGACTTACACAAAGAATCAAAGTCAACTACTATGCTGAAAACGGGAAGGAGGGAGGGGGGAGGCAGGGGGGTGGGAATTGGGGAGGGCTAATTGATTGATGAGTGCATGTATACATCAACCACCCTGAAATCCTTCAAGATGTATGATTGCAATTCACTAATAAAATAAAATTTTAAAAAATAGGGCTTGGTGTGTAGCTCGGAGGTAGAATGCCCCTAGGTTCAATCCCCAGTGTGGCAATAAATAAATAAATAAATGTCACAATAAATATTTCTATTCCTCTTTCTCAGTATTTCCGGTTATTTCCTCAGAAGTGAAATTACTGGGGGATAGGGTCTGAAAATGTGTTCAGCCAGGATAACATCCTAAATGAGACCACAGGCTTTTACAATCTTGGATCCAGTTATCAGTTCTCCATAAACTACTTATAAAGCTTTAAGCAGGTTAGTTTCCTTCACATCTCGGTTTTATTATCATTTGTAAAATAAAGATACTAATTTTTTCAAGGGACCTTATGAGGATTAAATGAAATGTTAAAAATGCATATTCATTGTACTTCATAATGGAACCACAAGGTGGAAGTGGAGGTTTATAATTCTAAAGCTGTGGTTCTCCAATTCCCAACAGCAGCAGAAATGAAATTTGTGAGAACTGCAATTTCCACTGCTGCACCGTGGAACTACTTAATCAACATCTCTGGGGATGGGGTTCAGTAATCTGCTTTAACTGAGTCTTTCAGATTATTCTCATGCAGTCTAAAGTTTGAGAATCATTGATCTAATATTTATCTACATTTTTTACTGGTTTGTTTCTTTGGCAGAGAGAAGAGCCAAAAGACAACACATAATAATTGCAATTTGCAGAGTGTTGTTGACTGCTACAACAGCTGTACTAAGTGACACACATACGTATGAGATGAATCCTCATTTTTATAAAAATCTACAAGATAGTTATTTTTATTTCCATTTTTAAAATGAGGAAACAATATTAGATTGAATTAACTTGCCCAAGGTCATTTAGTCACTTAGAGTCTGTATTCCAACTTGGGCCATGGATTTACTGACCAGACTACATCTGCTACTGGATAGCCAAGACCTAGAAAGTTCATTAAAAAGTGATATTTCTAGCTGGGGGTGGTGGCACCCGCCTGTAATCCCACTACTTGGGAGGCTAAGACAGGAGGATCACAAGTTCAAGGCCAGCCTCAACAACTTAGAAAGAACCTCAACAATTTAGCAAGACCCTGTTTCAAAACAAAAAATAAAATAGGACTAGGGGTGTAGCTCAGAGGTAGAATGCCCCTGTATCCAATCCTCAGTCCCACTGCTCCCAGGTCAAGAAGCAGGTGTGTGTCTGCTTGTGAGTATGCATACATCTGTGTATTTGTGACTGCACAAGTGTAACTATGCAGTGTAACTATATTATTTTAATTACTAATACAAGTATAACTATATTATTTCAATATAAAGTCACATAAAGCCATTAAAAATGACAACAGTGTCAAAGTGAAAACTAAGTGCTTAGCTTGGGTTTATTAGTTTCTAAGAGCCCAACACAGAGAAGCATTACTCTAATTGCTAATTCATATTGTTTTCTTCTGGCTGGTGCTGAACGTGCTCTCTTGGGTAAATGGCTAACTTGTCAAGAACTATACAGAAGAAAAACATTTCTCACCAACTGTACCTATTTATGCTGTCTTTTTAAAGTGTCATCCATTAATTCAAATTAAAAAGAGTGAAGAAAAAGTACAAAAATGATAATGGACTTATGACAGGTCAGTGAATAGGTTGCATTAAGCCTCAAAATGCCACATGAGCAGTAAGAAGATGTTCCAGTGGGCATAACTGTCTAAAAGTCTCGATTGATATATTTGTTAAGGTATAGCAGAGTGATTCCAAGTTTCATTAATATTTACTAGACAAGGGAGCACATCAAATTGCTACTTATCCACTGAGCTAGTTGTCTCATTTATAAGAGTAATACCCAAAAATTTATTATGAGGATTAAATGAGATAACATATATAAATTATTTGGCATGTGAAGAATGCTCAGTATCATCACTGTTACATCAGATATATCATAATTAGCTATTATGTTAATTCAGGTCCTGCAGAGACAGACTCAGGGATGAAATTAAAGGTATAAGAAATTGATTAGGAAAATACCTCTGAGGGAAAATGGGGAGGGAGCTGAAGAGCCATCAGACCCTAATGCAGGTCTGAGCTAAGGGGAGGGAAGAGGAAAGGAAGAGGAGGAAAGGACATTTGGATAGGTAATATTTGATGGTATGCAGGGCTAAAATGTTTACTGATTAAATGAAATTCAAAGATGGCTAAAACCACATTCAAGATAAAAGATCGATCAATAATGGATGTGTCTTTAACATATCAAAACTATTATTCCTACTGAAACACCAGAGTGTCCTAGCCTTATTCCTAAAGAAAAGCTGAATAATCGGTATAAACAGTGAAAGTTACTAAAAATGACTACCACTAACTATTGTTAAAAAGAAAACAGAAGAATGCCCTCTTACAGAAAATGACTTTTACTAATCATACTCCCACCATTTTAAATCAAGAGTCAACATTTACTTTCCATAATACCCTTAGATATATATGTCAATTGGAGTCAGTCGTGATGGTGTTTGCCTGTAATCCCAGTACTTGGGAGGCTGAGACAGATAGGAGGATCACAGGTTTGAGATCACCCTCAGCAACATAGTGAGGCTCTCAGCAACCTAGTGAGACCGTTTCAAAACAAAAAAATTTAAAAAGGCCTGGGGGTGTAGCTTGGAGTAGAACGCCCCTGGATTCAATCCCCAGTATCTCTCTCTCACACATACACACATACACACACACACACACACACACACACACACACACACACACACTATATATATATATATATATATATATATATATATACACACACACATATATGTCATATTATATATACATACACATATATCAATTGACCTTGGCTTTCTGTCACAGAGAAGTTTTATGTGCCATGGAGACCTTGCCTTTTTATTTAATTTTAGGTGTAAAATGACAGAGCCACCTCAAATAGGTACATGTATGAATTCAGTGAATGCATCATTACATTGTACTCACAAACTGTTCATCAATAACAAATTATACTTAATTTACATATAAGAAAGCTAACACAAGTAAACATTTTTCCAATAAATTATTTCACACAAGTATATGCTTATGAATCTATTTAATTATTCAAATTGTGCTAGAGAATACATATTTTGGAATACATATTTCATTAGATTCAGTTGCAACATAGACTATTTCCAATGGGAATTTCCAACCTGATTGTCAAAAAAAATTTATCAATAACAGAAAAATTATATTATCTGCTGCCAAGTCTGTGGTAAGTCAAAATATACTTTAACTGTACTTTTAATTATATCGCTTTAGCAAACTGGTTTCATAAAATATTAGAGATCCCATTTTAAATTATTGTATAGTTTCAAAACATGTTCTCGAATTATTATTTTTCTATTGAAAGGATATAATTATCCTATTTTTACATATATATGTTCTCTACACAGCAAAACTCTAAAAGGAGAATAGGACAGAATGTGCAAAAGCTCTGGCTCTCCAAGGCAAAGCAAAACAAAGAAGAAAAGGCATTTAACTATGCCTCCTGATTTTTACTGTTTTGAGTTTTACTTTCTCCACTTGTTTATTTTTTAACCTCTTCAGGCAAACATGATAATTGACTGATTTTAATTCTTAGAGTTGGAAAGTAATTACTTAATAAACATAACAATGTTACTATATCAATTATTTTGAGGGCAAGTTGTGTTTACATCATTCAAAAAAAATCTAGCTTTCCAATTCATTGCAATAAACATACTAACTTTCTGGATAAAAATGGAGAGCCACTCAAGAAGAGTTGTACAGTCAGCATGACTCAGTCGGGATAGCAGGAATCTGGAGTCAAGGCTGTTCTCACCATTTTGGTCACACCACCATATGTAAGTGGGACCACATTTGTGTAGCACTTGTTTCTGTCATAAGTGTAGCAGGTCTCTGTAGCCCTGTCTTCTTCACAGATATTGCTCTGGGTGGCAGTAACCACCTGATTATCCAGCTCCACTTCTACAGGATCACATTTTTTACAGCTGAAAAACAATATACACACATTAGAAACCCCCATTAAATGTTATCTCAAAATATAAATGACTACACATTTTTATTGAAAATCAATTAGTTATTGCAGCTCTGACTTATAATAAAGGATAACTACTTTCAAATCTAATCAGCTCTACAATACAGAATAGTTCATGAAAATTGTCAGCCTGTAATAAATAGAAATTTGTCAAAACTAAGCAATAGAATTAATGTTTTTATCTATACTATACAGAAACTTCTACTGTGTTAGATTTATTTCCAACTGTATACCTCTTTAAATTAGTTATTTATACTGATAAAAGTATTTTTAAAACACTATTTGGAGGCCGGGCGTGGTAAAGCACACTTGTAATTCCAGTACTTGGGAGGTGGAGACAGGAGGATCAGGGTTCGCAGCCAGCCTCAGCTGCTTAGTGAGGCCCTCCGCAACTTAGTGAGACCCGGTTTCAAAATAAAGTATAAAAAAATAGGGTCGGGGTGAAGCTCAGAGTTAAAACGCCCCTGGGTTCAATCCCCAGTACTGCAAAAAAAAAAAACAACAACACTATTTGGTATTAGATTCTATCATTTCCAAAGAAATACCTGTATGTTTATAAGCTAAAATCTACTTACTAAACTATTCAGATAATTTGGTCATTCCTGTAAAAAATGTCAATAACTTCTTTAGAATAAACCTATAGCTACTTTTTATCTGTGAGTTTTATGAATCTATGCTATCTAACAACCCAGAAATTGATGTATTTCAAACATTCAGATATTTGTAAATGTTTATATTCTTGACATATTTTCAGAAAGATTCTTACTAACAAGTTAATTACAAGTTACTAACTTCCACATATATTAGTATAAAAGAAAATCTCTTACAGGTCAGACAAATGGTACACGAATTTGGTTCTCAATGGTGAGGTAGGATCAGAGATATTCTCCCTATTGTTCAAGGGAACACTAAAAAAAAGGAAAGAAAACAAAACAAAATGTTGGAACACAGATATTATTATTTCTGGTAATAGGCATATTGCTGCAATAGTACTTACTATTTAATTAGAAGAACACTTATTACATTTAAGCACTATAGTAATACTATTACTAAGTTTTTTACAGTAATTTGTATTTTAAATATTTCCCATTCAAAATAAACCTCAAAGCAATACTTTCAACTATCTTTGTTTACTTAGCAAACCTAGCAAACCCCTGCTTTTCCTTTAAAAATCAGCTCAAATTTTACTTTTGTCATGATTACCTTGAATGTACAAAGGCTCTGGCATGGACTGGTTTTATATAAATTGTTGTATCGCAGCACCAACTCTAAATATTTGGCACTTACTAAATAAATACTTTTTGAATGAATGAATGAATGAATGAATGAATGTATCTGTTCTTTATTAGATTGTAAAGACTCTAATATCAGAAAAATTTTAAATAATGAGAAAGACAATTGAATAAACACTTATGAGTCTACTGTGAGTCAAAGACTTTTTTACAAATCATTATATTTAATCTTCAGAATTTTATAAGTGTGTCTATACATACATAAATAATTATCCCTTTTTTACAGTTTGGGAAACAGGCTCAAATTAGTTAAGTAACTTCCCAAATTCACATCATTTCAGTAAATGATGGAGTTGAGAACTGGGTATACTGTCATAATAACACAGCATTGGTAATATACTTTCAGAAATAAGATTAAGGAAGAGCAATATACATCAGGAAAAGTAGCATGAAGTAATTAGATTATCTGATTTCAGTTAACAATATAATTAAAAGAGAATCATGGAGGGTTATTTTAAAAATTCTCTGCCAGGCCTGGTGGCATAGGCCTGTAATCTCAGTGACTTAGGAAGCTGAGCAGCAGGATCAAAAGCTTGAGGCCAGCCTGTGCAACTTAGCTGAGACCCTGTCTCAAAAATACATAAAAACAAAAATAAAAAGGACTGGAGATAGAGCTCAGTGGTAAAGTGCCCCTGGGCTCAATCTCCAGTACTAAAATATATAAAAAATATATATTTACATAATATAAATTATATATTTTATTATTATATATTAATTATATTATTTATATATCTATTCTCCCCCTCGGAGACTTATAAACATAAGATAGACACCCATCTTTTAACATGGCTGAAGTGCCAATGTGCCAGTGCCATGGAAGCCATCATTCCAACTGCATGCCTCTGCAACTGTTCTATCCCTAATGAGCCACGTGGGCCGAATCTGAGTGATGCAAGAAAACCTGCTAGAAGAAGTGACGGCTAAACTAGACATGCAGTTTGAGAAAGAGCTAACCAGGTTAAAAGCGATGGGAGAAAGAGTGTAGCTCAGAGTAGAAAACCCCTAGGTTCAACCCCCAATACCACAAAAGCAGTAAAGATGCAGATATTACATTTAAACAGTGCTTAATAACATAAAGTATCTCTGCTTATGACAGGAAATAAAAAGAAAATATGGAATACCACATACATAATTCGAATATTTCTTTCCACAATATCCTCATTAGGATCTTCAGGAGAACGGATGATTCTGGAAGTAACCCTGGCACACTGACATTTGTTGTCAGCAAGAACAATCCTTTCATCTTCATCTTGGGCTTTAAAGGTAAAACATAGTATGAAAAAAAGGAAAACAAAAGTCTATTTATATATTTTATATTGAGTTCATTTATATTTCTTGCCTGCAGAAAAAAAATGTTTTGTCATTGATCAGTCCCAGCCTTTTGTGTTTGTTTTCTTTCCTAATCTAACATAGCTAAGTGGAACCTCACATTGTAGTGAAGGAGATCCAAGTATACACTAGAAGGAGTTCTCTTTTTTCCTTGGATCAGTCTATGAGAACCTGGGCTGAAAAAATTCTGATATTTATCTAATGCTTCTATTAGAGGCACGGCTTTTTGAATGATGTAGTGTTGTAAAAAATCAGTGCCAGATACAAAGTGAGAAAGAAACAAAAATCTAGACCAACCAAAGCAATTCATTCAAAAGTAAACAAGGTGAGCCAGGCGTGGTGGCACACGCTTGTAATCCCAGTACTTGGGAGGCTGAGACAGGAGGATCTGGGTTCGCGGCCAGCCTCAGCTACTTAGTGAGGCCCTCCGCAACTTAGTGAGACCCCGTTTCAAAATAAAGAATAAAAATAGGGCTGGGGGTGTGGCTCGGAGGTAGAATGCTCCTGGGTTCAATACCCAGTACCGCAAAAAAAAAAAAGTTAACAAGGAAACTGTTCAAACATATGTGAACCTATCAATACCAATTTCAATATTATGAACAGAGAAGAGGAGGGAGCAGGGCGGCATCCAGAGGGAAACATGCCAGGTGCTGTGTGCATGTGTTTCTATCACATTAAACCTCAATATGATGCATAATCAGAATATGCCAATAGAAGCAAACAAAAAACAGCATTAGCCTTTATAAACCCAAGTTGAAATATTACAACCTTCCTGAACTCTCATTTGTACTTATAAAAAATTTTTTTCCTTAAATTCCATTAGAGGTAAGAACGGGCATGTTTTCCCCCACAATAACCAGATAAACTTGTTTTGTAAAACTTTTAAATATTCTCCACCATAACTTTCCTAAACTAATTATATTCTTCTTTTTCATAACAATCAGATTATCATGGAACAATGATTAAAATAAGTAAAGTCTGTATTACTGTTTCTTATTTATTTATTTATTTATTTATTTATTGCGGTATTGGGGATTGAACCCAGGGGCATTCTACCTCCAGGCTACACCCCCAGCCCTATTTTTTATTCTTTATTTTGAAACAGGGTCTCACTAAGTTGTGGAGGGCCTCACTAAGTAGCTGAGGCTGGCCACAAACCTGCAATCCTCCAGTCTCAGCCTCCCAAGTACTGGGATTACAAGTGTGTGCCACCACGCCCAGCTGTATTACTGTTTCTTAGAAAAATTATTTTAAGTGTTAGAATATATAAACTGCTATAAATTTGCAAAATCAATTTATAAAATATTATAAGGTATTAGCTCAACTTAATATAATAAGCCAGTATATAGAAAAAATGAATACACAGGTGACCATTAAAGCCTTAACTTTGAGTGTCAACATTTATTGTCTAATCTAATCTGAATAGTATACAAAGAGGTTTGGTAAGGGTTGCAAAAAATAAAGAAAATTTATTATCTAGACTTAGATCAATTAACAGATATTTGAAGAGTTAAGAATAGCATTATTTAAAAGCTGAATGTGGTGGTGCATGCCTGTAATTCCAGTACTTGGGAGGCAGAGACAGGAGAATCACAGGTTTGAGGCCAACCTCAGCAACTTACTGAGATTTTCAGCAATTTAGCAAGACCCTGCTTCAAAATTTAAAAATAAAAAATTTTAAAAGGGGGCTGGAGGTGTAGCTTAGAGGTATAATGCCCCTCGGTTCAATCCCCAGTACCAAAAAGAATAGCATTCTTTTATAGTGCTAATTAAATAATAATGTTAAATATATTTTTATTCTTATAATTTTAGCAAAGTAGCCTTTAAAAATTCCTTCCATTACCCCTCAATGAAAAAGCACACACACAAAGATATAGTATATGAATTCAAGTTATAAAGGTTAGATGATAAACCGGGCGTGGTGGTGAACGCCTGTAACCCTTGTACCTGGGAGGCTGAGACAGGAGGATCGCAGGTTTGAGACCAGCTTCAGCAAGTAGTGAGACTTGCATCAACCTAGTGAGACCCTGTTTCCAAATAAATAAAAAAATTGGGCTGGGGGTGTAGCTCAAAGGTAGAATGCCCCTGGGTTCAATCCCCCAGTACCACAAATAAATAAATAAATAAATAAATAAATAAATAAATAAATGTTAAATGATCAGGATAGATATATTATTGTAACTAGAAGTCTAATTATTTCTGAGATGATTCCCAAAGCAGAGGACCTAATTGCAACATTTCACTCTTTAATAACAGCTTTTACAAAAACATTTTAAGATGGTTGTTATTTTACTTTAATTGCTTGAAATATTTTATAATGCATTATGATGCCATTATTCATAAGTTCTTAATAAATCTTCAGACTCAAGTCTGTGGTATTGGAGAAGAAACATTATGGAGTCAATTCAGGATAGTGATATAACTCTTATTAGTGTTCTGAAAAGAGTAAAATGATTCAAATGTTGTTCTCTTCCTTACTTGTGTATCCATAACTCTTAAATGTTTTTCTCAATGAAATATAAATGAGCATGTGATGCTTGGCCAAAAATACAAATTAAGCATCAAATAAATGACTTGGCTATTAAATATTAAATTGAAAATGTCCATATTCTATGTGACATATAATTTATTTCCTTACCAGAAACCTAAGAAAAGACTATCATTACTGTTATTACATAAAAATATTAGGTAGCCTCACAGATCTTCCCAAAAATGTACAAATACTTTCAACTCACCAAGACTCAAATTTTAACATTTTTTCACAAAAAGAAGTATTTTTCCTAATAAACCTGTTATTAGGAATTTGCCTTACTTTATTGCAGGAGAACCTGAGACATAGTAGGTGATAAATATTTTGTTGTTTAATTCAATTCAAATAAAAATAGAATTATATGCCAATGCACAGTATGACCATAAGTTTACTATAGGTATATAAACATATATTTACATGTTCATGTTCATATACGTATACCCTATATGTTTTATTACCAACACTTTTATATTTAAAATATTATTAGAAAGCTATTCTTAATGCTGATATATATATATATAATGACTTCTTAATAACATTTCTGCTATGCTCTGTTGAAATAAAAATAGGTTCAGTGTTGGAAAGAATTGATACAGTCAAATTATATCACTTCTAATTCATGTACTCTTCTAGATGAAAAGTTATTTTACACTGTAGTTTTATATTCAGAATGTGTTTCATTTTCTATAGTTGCCTGAAAACCCAATAAAAAATATCAGAAGTTCAGCCATCAAGATAGCAAACTGTTTAACATTTCACATTATTAAAGGATCATAATATGTTTTGGGGCTCAGATCTAGAAGAGTTGTTAGAACTAATGCCAGTCTCTCTGAGGAAATAAAATCACAATGCAGAAATATTTTACTTGTGATAATTATTACTTCATTTCTCTAGAAATTAATCCTAAAACAGAGGGTTAATGATTTTTAAGATTCAATGTCAATATTCATGTAAGTATATAGTTATCTAACAATATCTATTTTCTTGTTCTATAGACAGAAGTAGGCAAACAACTAAAAGAAGAGAAAAAGGAATAAGAAGAATTACACCAAGTCTTATGTGTATAAATACTACTGCCCATATGAAGATTAAAACACGTTGGAAGAAAGTGTCTGGCTAGCTGGCAAACCAAGGCATAAACATAAATCTTTAAATCTGAAAAACAGATCTGTGCTATATTTTTCCTTTTATCAAGGTTCATTTTATAAATACAACATACCTGTCACAAGAACAGTCTTAACAAAAATGGCCAGGACTCCCCAGAAAAACAAATGGTTCTTCATCTTGACTTCACTTCTTTTGAAAAAGTGGAGCCAAAAGTCAGGGTTAAGGTATGTAATCTCTAAAGAGTGTGCAAATGATGGTGCTTCTGCTTTCCTAAAATAACACTCCAGGCAACTAACAAACCAAAAACAATCACAACTGCGGTTGCAGTCTGAACTTTAAATGCTGCACTGGAAAGAAATGTATGATTCATCTTTAAGTATTTTCTTCTAAAGCACCCCCAAAAGCCATGATTGGTACAATCATTTTTACTTCGCATATATGCTATATAACTGTGTAAACCAGAAGACTAATAATAATGTCAAGTCGGGGGTCTATTAAGAATGTTTAAATAAGGGTTCTCAACTTTATTATCCAGATATATTCATATCAATCTTCAAATCAAATACCTGACAATTGTTGTGACTGGAACAACAAAAGAAAAAGAATGAAAGAAAAGAAGAAATGAAAGCTTTTAAAGGTCTTAATTGTATCTTGGACCAATTTTCTCTATTTTTTTGCATCAATTTTTAGTCTTTAATCAAGCTACCAGATTTAAATATGTACATATTATTATGACTTTGTTATTTCATAAGTTCAAATATGCAATTAGGATTAGAAACTGGTGGATACTCGATGAATCAGTTGCCACTTTTTGATTTGGCAGCATTAATGCAGACCTTGCATTTCTCATCTACTAACAACTTTCAGAATTATAAACTCATTTTATTAGAGATGGATCAACAGAAAACTGAATTGCTAGCTGGGTGTGGTGACACACACTTGTAATCCCAGTACTTGGGAGGCTGAGACCAGAGGATCTGGGTTCGCCGCCAGCCTCAGCTACTTAGTGAGGCCTCTGCAACTTAGTGAGACCCTGTTTCAAAATAAAGAATAAAAAAAATAGGGCTGGGGGTGTAGCTCAGAGGTAGAATGTCCCTGGGTTCAATCCCCAGTACTGCAAAAAAAAAGAAAGCTGAAGTATTTGTTTATATTTTTTTCACTTAATTATGGTAAAAAAAAAAAAAAAAACTCTGAAAGCCGGGCATGGTAATTCCAGTACTTGGGAGCTGAGACAGGAGGATCGTTAAGTTCGCATCCAGCCTTAGCAACTTAGTGAGGCCCTCTCCAACTTAGTGAGAACCCTGTTTCAAAATAAAAAATAAATAAATAAATAGGGTGTAGCTCAGAGGCAGAATTCCCCTGGTTTCAATCCCCAGTACTGCACGTGTGCACACGGGTGGGCACACACACACACACACACACACACCACGCACCAAAAAAAAAAAACTGAGCTTTGGGATAGAGCACCCCCTTTCCCCACCCCAACATATTAAAATTTCCTGTCTCTTAGACAAGGCTGGTTCCAAGAATATATTGTTACATTTATATGCAACAACATCAAATCCATGTTACTTTTGGTTCTTAGTGTCTTCTAGAATTTTAAGAAGTAATAAATAATACTCAAGATCATAAGCAGGCAATCTGAAAGTAATGACAAAGATATTAAAGGCTAGCCTATACCTGCATTCCTTCAAAGAATATGAATTGAAAGTTTAGCAAGAATAAAGTATCAGGCACTAGAACATGGAGTATTACTATATCAGCAAATTTTATTCTTACTTTAATTTTTTTTTTTTTTTGCGGTACTGGGGATTGAACCCAGGGGCATTCTACCCCCGAGCTACACCCCCAGCCCTATTTTTTATTCTTTATTCAGAAACAGGGTCTCACTAAGTTGCGGAAGGCCTAAGTAGCTGAGGCTGGCCGCGAACCCAGATCCTCTGGTCTCAGCCTCCCAAGTACTAGGATTACAAGCATGGGCCACCACGCCTGGCTCTTATTTTAATTTCTACTACCAATAGGACTTAGGAACCACTTGGCTTTAAGAAAAATATACTGGAATAACATGAGCCAGCTGTGGTGGTGCACACCTGTAATTCCAGTTACTCAAGAGGCTGAGGCTAGAGAATAGAAAACTTGAGGCCAGCCTATGCAACTTTGCAAACCTCTGTTTCAAAATGAAATTTTAAAAGGTCTGAGGATGTAGCTCAATGGTAGAATACATGCCAAGCATGTGTGAGGCCCAGGGGTCAATCCCCAGTACAGACAGACAGACAGACACACACACACACACACACACACACACACACACACACACACACACAGAGGGAGGGAGAGAGAGGGGGGAAAGGGGGG
>PVJS01050448.1:0-14313 GCA_004027185.1 Glis glis | reverse complement strand
CGGTACCGGGGATTGAACCCAGGGGCGTTCTACCTCCACGCTACACCCCTGGCCCTATTTTTTATAATTTATTTTGAAACCGGGTCTCACGAAATTGCGGAGGGCCTCACTAAGGGGAGAGAGAGAGAGAGAGAGAGAGAGAGCTGAGGCTGGCCGCAAACCCGGATCCTCCGGTCTCTGCCTCCCAAAGTACTGGGATTACAAGCGTGCGCCACCACGCCCGGCAGAATAGCACAATTTCAACAAGCACCAAGTTTGCTGTTTCTCATCTGAGTTGAACTTTTGAGTCTGTTTTGAGGTTAAAAGAAAAACTTGATATTGAGACCATCTAAACATAAAAAAGGGGGGTGGGGAGACAAGTACAGCTGCACAGGCCTGTAATCCCAGTACTTGGGAGGCTGAGATATCAAGTTCAAGGACAGCCGGGGCAACTTATCAAGACCCTGTTTCAAAATAAAAAGAGCTGGGGATGTAGTTCATTGGTAAAGCACCCCTGAGTTCAATCCCCAGTACCACAAAAAAATAAAAAGAGAAAATGTTAAGAGGAGAGGGGGAGTAAGATGTGGGGAGGAAGAGTATAACTGATAATGAAACCAGCTGCCTGGGCGTCAAAGGTGATAACAGTAGGGAGAAATGTGGCCAGGCTGTCAAGAAGTACTGATCTTTAGACAAAAATATCATTTATCAAGCAGAGTCTTCAGAACTGAAAGACCTGCTACGCAGTAAATAGAGCTCCTCATGCTCTCCGCTCAGTGCTCTCAAAGCTAACCAGCTTCCAAACCTCCTTACTGCTCACACGTCAGGTCACTCGTCTTGCTTCCAAGGCCTGTACCTCGGTCTTTGTTCTCCCAGCTCTCACAGTGCAGTTCCTGCCAACTTCCTCCTAACCAGAACTTTACAGCAGTGTGTTTCCCTTTGGAGGACCAACCTGGTCTACTGGACTGCCCCCTCTGTCCTGGAACACAATCCCAAGCTCTGTGAACAATTTCAAATACCCCTCTTTATTGAGGGGAAAAAGAGGGCCTATTAAAAAGTCTATACCTACTTTTTTTTCTTTTTTTTTTGCAGTACTGGGGATTGAACCCAGGGGCATTCTACCTCCGAGCCACACCCCCAGCTCTATTTTTTTATTCTTTATTTTGAAACAGGGTCTCACTAAGTTGCGGAGGACCTCACTTATAACTGAGGCTGGCCGTGAACCTGGATCCTCCTGTCTCAGCCTCCCAAGTACTGGGATTACAAGCGTGCACCACCACGCCCAGGTTATACCTACTTTTTGATTCCCCCCCAAAAAAATGTTTTTTTCTCATACTTGCTTAAATAATTTTTCTCTGGCAAATATGGAGAGTGATTATCATTAGATTATATTAAATCCATTTATTCTAATGACAGATTTTGGCTCTCAAGTGTAAATTGACCCAAACAATGTGTGTGTGCGCGTGCGTGTGGTATTTTACTAGGGATTGAACCCAGGGGCGCTCTACCTCTGAGCTACACCCCCAGTTCTATTTTTATTTTTTATTTTGAAACAGAGTCTCCCAGCC
The DNA here is from genome assembly GCA_004027185.1 of Glis glis. Classification (NCBI taxonomy): domain Eukaryota; kingdom Metazoa; phylum Chordata; class Mammalia; order Rodentia; family Gliridae; genus Glis; species Glis glis. The sequence continues at coordinate 12,769 of PVJS01050448.1, read as the reverse complement.
AAGTGTGGTGGCTCACGCTTGTAATCCCAGTACTTGAGAGACTGAGACAGGAGGATCCTAGGTTCAAGGTCAGCCTCCACAATTTAGTGAGGCTGTTAGCAACTTAGTGAGATCCTGTTTCCAAATAAAAAATAAAATAGCGCTGGGGGTGTAGCTCAGAGGTAGAATGCCCCCCTCCCAGGTTCCATCCCTAGTACCACCAAAAATAAAGAAAGAAACAGGATCTCCCTAAGTCACTGTTTGCTGGCCTAAGACCTGTGATTCTCCTGTCTCAGCCTCCCAAGTACTAAGGTTATAGGTGTGTACTACCACACCTGGCTGACCCTGACAATCTTAAGTGCATATTTTCCTCAATGTTCTGTTCTATTCCTTTCCTCTTTTTTTCTTTGCAGTGCTGGGGACTGAACCCAGGACTTTGCTCATACTTGGCAAGGGCTCTACCACTGACCTATAACCCCAGCCCAGTATTTCTTTTCTTAAAGCAAAGGAAAATTATATATAAAAACAAACACCTACTACTAAATTCTCCAGTCTTGCATATGCTTACTTCTGGCTCTTTGGCACCTGACAGAATATTAATAATTAACTTATAGCCTTCTCCTTTTCATTACAAAGGAGTTTTAACAAATACTAGATTACTAGAGATGAGACTGAAATAAACAAATAAGAACTCCAAACAACATGACCTACCAACAATAAGCACAGGGACAGATCAAAAACCCTGATTTCCTAATAGATGATCTACTGGAAATGTTGGTCCTTACACTGAATAATGCGAACTACTCTAACCTTAAATTAAAAGTGAAGAGGTGGGCAGGGTTGTGCAAGCCTATAATCCTACCACTCAGAATGCTGGGGCTGGAGGGTTGAAAGTTCTGCAACTTAGCCCAACTTAGCAAGACCGTGCCTCAAAATAAAAAACAGAAAAGGGTCAGAGTCTTATCTTAGCGGCAAAGCGCCCTGGTTTCAACCCCCACTTCTGGAAAAATAAAATTACAAGTGGAAGAGTTGGACAATAAATGTATTTTTGTTATTTCTTTATTATTGTTCTTATTATTGTTTTATATTCCATCTGATATCATTAAAATATACTTTTTTGTGTTTTATTTTGTCCAGAATACCTGGAGGACTCTTTTTTGTGTCTCTAGGGGCCATTTAGTGTTAATTGTTCAATAAATGTTAAATTATAAAAGTAAAGGTGTGGCACACACCTGTAGTTCCAATTGCTCGGGAGGCTGAAGGCTCAGGTAGGAGAATCACTTCAGCCTACGAGTTCTTAATACCAATATAGTGAGACCCCATCTTTTTTTTTTAGGTACTAGGGATAGAACCCAGGGGGAATTCTACCTCTGGTCCTTTTTATTTTTTGTTTATTTGAAACAGGGTCTTGCTAGGTTGCTGAGAGTCTTGCTATATTGCTGAGGCTATCCTCAAACTTGTAATCCTCCTTTCTCGGCCTCCCAAGTACTGGGATTACAAGTGTGGGCCACCATATCTGGCTATGAGACCCTATCTTTAAAAAACAGGGGGGTGGGACCCAGAGGGAGTGCTCCAAGAGTTGTGCGCATGTATGTTTCTATCACTCTATACCCCCATATGATATATAATTACAATGCACCAAATAAAAGTATAAAAAAATGGCATACAGGGAATAAAACAAGGGTTCCAGGTCTTCTAACTCCTTACAGTCTGCCCATCAGATGCCCTTGCCTTCTTTTCTAAAGTATTTTATTCAAACCACAGAGACTCAGAGAGATGATAATAATGACAACAATATTGGGGTGGGAGCCTTCCCTTTCTGCCACAAACACACTCACTTTAAAGATGTCACTGCCACAAGCCAGGAATGGTGGCACATGCTTATAATCCCAGTCCTTGGGAAACTGAGAAGGAGGATCACAGGTTCAAGTCCAGTCTCAGCAACTTAGCAAGGCTCTCAGGAACTTAGTGAGACCCTGGTTCTAAATAAGAAAATAAACAAAAATAAAGAAAATAAGAATAAGAAAATAAACAAAAAATAGGGCTGAGAGGTAGCTCAGAGGTAGAATACCCCTGGCTTCAATCCCCAGTACCACACACACACACAAAAAAAGATGTCAGTCAGGCATGGTGGCACATGCCTGTAATCCCAGTACTTGGACGGCTGAGACAGGAGGATTGCAGGTTCAAGGACAGCCTCAGCAAGTAGTGAGGCTCTTATCAACCTAGCAAGACCCTGTTTCCAAATAAGAAATAAAATCGGGCTGAGGGTATAGCTCAAAGGTAGAATGCCTCTGGGTTCAATCCCCAGTGCCACACACGCACACACAAAAGATATCACTTCCTTGCCTCCTCATTCAGGAACAAATAAAGAGGTTTCAAAGACACTGTCCTCTATTCTCACCAGTTTAATATCCAACTTTCAATCCTAAAGAAGTATTAAAGTATCTTAGACCAAAGCTAAGTAACTAAACCTACACAATCTGTACTCTAGTCAAATCTGGCCAGCATGCTGCTGCAGTAAGCAGTGTTCTTTTTCATAAATTCAAAGTTTCTCATTTTGTGATTTGTTCCTAATTATACTATGTGTCTAATAAACAGCAGCTTTTCTGCAATGGAGAATTAGAGGACAAAGAGTCTCTCAGATAGCACCAAGAGAAATTGAGAGGGATTTTTTTTTTTTTTTTTTTTTGCGGTACTGGGGATTGAACCCAGGGGTGTTCTACCTCCAAGCTACACCCCTGGCCCTATTTTTTATACTTTATTTTGAAACAGGGTCTCACGAAGTTGCGGAGGGCCTCACCAAGTAGCTGAGGCTAGCCGCGAACCCGGATCCTCCAGTCTCTGCCTCCCAAGTACTGGGATTACAAGCGTGCGCCACCACGCCTGGCTGAGAGGGATTTTTAAGCCCACACAAAGGGCATACACCAGTCCCCAGACATCTGGATATATGTCCATGGTAAGGAGACAGGAAATAAAGATGTCTCATTCTAGTCGGATGTGGTGGCACATGTTTGTAATCCCAATACTTGGGAGACGGAGACAGGAGGATTCCAGGTTCGTCGCCAGCCTCAGCTACTTAGTGAGGCCCTCCGCAATTTAGTGAGACCCTGTTTCAAAATAAAGAATAAAAAAATAGGACTGGGGGTGTAGCTCGGAGGTAGAATGCCCCTGGGTTCAATCCCCAGTACCGGAAAAAAAAAAAGATGTCTCATTCGTCAGCACCCACCCAAGCTCTTAGCACCAAATGTCAAACAGAAAAGATCCTGTCTTGTGAATATCATTTTCCAACCTTCACTGAGTCAAAACTGAATCAGTGCTGCTTAATAGCTCTGTAGCTACTAAGGGAAGACCGCTGATTTCCTAACATTAGAATAATATTAGCTTCACATCAAGCTTCCCTATTCCTTAAGAAGTCCAGCCAGGCTACTCAGAAATTCCCCTTCTGAGTCCCACAGCCATTCCGGAAGCATCAGAAACCAAGTATGCTGCAATCATGGCCTTTTTGGTATCGCATTCAAAATAAACTGCCTAAGCCAAGTAAGACTGTAAGTGAAATATTAGCCAATGAAAAACAGCCAATGAAGTTCTCGGGTTTCATTTAACAACACAGCTACCACAGAATATGACCTAGTACAATGAGTTTCCAACCTTATTTAATAAAACGTCTAATAGAAGGCTTCTAGTCACATGTAATTAAACTATACCCTCGGAGCAAAGTTAATGATGTGTATGGAAAGCACAGGCCTAAGGGTTCGCCGGTGATAAGCCAAGGGATTCTGGAGCAAAAGGATAAGTATTAAGGTCAGAATTCTTTAGTTTAGAATCTATAGGGGGAAAAAAGGCACATGTAGCTAATAAAAACTCCTACGTGGAAGGAACTGTTCTAAGCACTTTGTATTAACTAATTTAACACCAACACCTCTGTAAGATTGAGATCATCGATCCCCATTTTAAGTATGTGGAACAAAAGAAAAAAAGGGGCTAAGCAACTTGCACAAAAGTTTATACAGCCAAGAAGTGATGCAAACTGGTCAGGCTTCAGATTTCAGAGAAATCAAGGTAAACATAGCTTCCTCTGTTTTCACCGTTATTCACTAAAGTTAGGGCCTCAGCAGCCCATCTCCCGTGAGCTCTCCTTCCATATGTTTGCCTTTGCTTTCTACTTCAAAGCGATGTCACATCCTCCATTCACAATACCCCTTGGAAAGCAACGGGCAGTAGGGCATATCCTCATATGACATGGAGGAGGCTCAAGCGCAGGGTCCTCAACTTCTCCCCTAGTGATGATCTTCCAAACAGTCTGATAAATGAGGAAGGGAACCAAAAGGGGAAGGGAGTCCAATGGACGCAGAACATCAAAAAGTAAGCGACAGCTTTAAAAGTTGGGACACAGGAAACCGAAGGGTTGGCGAGCACCCACGCCACTTACATACTGTGTGCATAATGTCCCTACAGAAATACCCTTCTCCTGAAGCCCGGAATCTAGAGGGGCCTGGGAGCTGCACAGACAACTAAAACCAAACTACACACAAACACTGAGCGGCTGCCCGGGCCCTTCACGGGGTAGGCGCTCCGCGGGTGTCGATGGACTCAAGTGAGTTTTTGCTGCGGTGGGGCGGCGGGAGGCCCCCGACAGCGGGCCGGGCCCCAGGGCAACTAGACGGCGGCGGGAGACTCCGCGGGGTCGCACGGGTCAGCGACCTCGCCCGCCCGCCACGGCGTGCGCTCAGGTGCAGCCGGGCGCTGGGCCATTGGTCTCAGGCCGCGGCGCGCAAGGGTCGCGTCCTCCCCGACCTGCGGCGTTCGCTTCCCGCCCCGGCCCCGGAGCCCTGCTCTCCGTCTTTCTTCGAATAATGCGGCTCCATCCGCGCCCTCCAGCCCGCGCCAGGCGCCGCAGGCCCGCCTTCCCGCACGTCCACGCGCAGCCCCGCACAGGCTCCCGCGCCCGCCGAGCCCGCTCCGGGGCCGCCAGACCCCCGTCCCAGGCCGCCTGCAGAAAGCGGGGAGACGTGACCCCTGACCTCGCCTACCCCTGGCCTTACCCGCACCTCCGCCTCCTGACACGCAGTCTCCGCGCCGGCGACTCCATATCCCGGGAGCCTGAGTCAACTGGGCCAACCCCCTGCCTTCCCGCGATTGGCCGGAAGGACCACAGCTGCATGTTCCTATTGGCCGGATCCCGCAGCTGCCGGTGCCCCTGGCCAGCCGAGCAAGTACCGAGGCTCCGCCCACCCCGAGCACAGGGGGCGGAGCCCTGGGCGGGGCGTGGGCGGAGCCGGGGCGGGGCGTGGGCGGGGCGGAGCCGGGGCGGGCGGGAGCTGGTTCTTGCTGGGCAGATGCTTTCGCTGTTGAGACCTACAGTGCCCGTGAACATTGGAGCTCGCATCCCTCCCGCAGCTTGGACAGATCAGATTCCCGCTGCAGGTCCCCGGCCGCCTCACTGACGAGCCCTTTTCTTCAGGAGATGTGATTCTACCAGGTACAGCTCTACCCTATCAGTAGGAAGGACCATTTCCTTTCGCTCCCAGAGCCAAATCACAGTATCTACTGCCTTACCAAGAGCGCCCCACGCCTGGGAGGAACCGGGAAACATCGGCCAGTACAGCCAGTTCGACCGCATCGGGTGTCCTACTCCCAAACCTCAGTCCGGTTTTCCTCCATCCCACGTAGCTCTGTCTCGCTTCTCCCCACACTTTATTCCTACCCATCCCAGAGCAATCCCACTCCATCCCCAGCCTCAAGCGCACACCGCAGTTTCTCTCACTGAGGACGAGGGCCCTACTGGTGAAGAGCAGACAATAACTGGCCTGACAAAGCGCCCTAATTTTCTACAGTGTCTTTTAGAGCTCCCCCAAACTTTCTTAGACTCCCCTACCGTTTACAGCATTAAAAACAGGCTTTTTTCTTCACGTAAAAACTGCTAGAAAAAAAAACTTTATTACTTAGTAAAAGAATCCAAGATATGAAGAAAGAGGAGTGAACGGCAAAAAGAAAAATTCAAATAAAGTGCAAAGTAAAAGACTCAGGGAGCAAAGAAAAAAGAAATGGGCCACGCATCATCTGCTTCCTGGCGCAGGCTGGTTTCCATACTGAATTTCTCCTGGAGAAAAGAAAAAAGGCACAAATTAGTTTTGAGACTCCCTGCCGCGAATCCGCGGACTTTGAGAAAGTCTAGCTCAAGTCCCTCTAGACCAGAGCCTTTCCTTTGGGAACCTTGGCTGCATCTGGAAAATAAAAGCGATGGAGCTGCTTTTGTCCCCTCCAGGTCTGCTCAGCTGGGCAGCTTCCCCGGGCTGCTGCACTTGCTGGCTACTCACTTAGCTCACAGTCTGGAGCTGCCTCCTTCTTAGGTTGCTTCTTCCCCATGGTGCAGAACTGGTTTGGCTTTTCCCAGCGTTGCCCTGGCTCTATATATGCAGACAAGTGCGCCTCTGCCGGTTAGTAAGGACACTTGCGGCTGCTGTAGGCAATGCAGCATTGGTAAAGACTGGTATGGAATTTCAAGAAGCAAACCACACCCTACCGAGCATAATCAAATTTCATCTTTGACCCCGCCATGAAAAGGGAAGCATTATATATCTGCCACTCCTAGATATTAACTAGCAATTAATTGAGTTTAAAATTTTTATCCTAAGATTTCGTTTCTGTGCCATGTGGCAGGAGCAGGAGTTAGAGGCGGGTCTTTGGGAGCAGGTGTATGAAAGGGATGGAATAGAGGAACCGCTTCCTTCAGGATGCCGCTCCCTTTAGAGTCCAGGTACTTGTACCAAGGCTGCTTGTCCACTAGGACTCTGCTCCTCTGAGACACGAGGTGAAACCAATTAACCCAAAGGCCTGGCAGTTCACATGTATTTTCCACATAGTACGTGCAGTACTAATGCAATTAGGAGTCGTTTTAAAGTATAGGTAAAAATGCCACCTGGCCTGTCCCTTGGAATCTAAAGGAGCCGCTGGCATCAGCCTGCTCAATCAATGATCTACAGTCAGACAAAGCGGGGCAAACCCAGGACTTAGTGCCTGACTGCCTGACGGAAAAGAAAGGAAAAAAAACCCACCTCAGAATGCAAAAAAGAAACCTAGACCAACCCAAGAACTTCTCATTCTGAAAGGAGGGCTACTGAAAGAATGAAGAAATTCAGCCTCAGGGAAATGGCTTAGAAACACCTGGAAAGCAGATGCCTAGGAATGGGGCGAGATACAGGAGAGGAGACAGTTGCTGCTTATAGGTAATAGGAGTTTTCTGATAGTTTTAAAGAAATTCTGCTTGATACCATAAAAACATAATATCTGAGAAGTAAAAAAAGAAAGAAAAGCAGTAACCAATTCAAATTAGTCAAGATAGGCTAATTGCTAGCAAGTAGCTCTGCTTCTTACACAGAACAACCATCAATCATCTCAGTAGGAGGATCTTCTGCCCAGGACCCAGAAGAAAGTGTCTTTGCCCCGGGGGCCTGCACAAGCCCTGCAAGCTGTATCCTCACAACTTGATCTCTGTCCTGTCCTACTTCTGTATCAGACAAGTCCCTAAGGCTAGGGAACCCTGCAGATTTGGGAACAATTTGCCCCTTCCAGGAAAACAGAAGTACCTGTAAAATTACCTGTGAACTAAAGCCACACAGGGAAAAGGCTTATTTGAGTTTATGAACTCTAAAGGTAGGAATGGGGCCAGGAATGTAACTCAGTGATGGAGCACTGGCCTAGCATGTGTGAAGCCCCAAGGTTTGATCCCCAGCACCACAAAAATAAGGATAATAAAAATAGGAATGGATTTTACAGCTGGGTGTGGTGGCGCACGCTTGTAATCCCAGTACTTGGGAGGCTGAGACGGGAGGATCGCAGGTTTGCGGCCAGCCTTAGCTACTTAGTGAGACCCTGTTTCAAAATAAAGAATAAAACAGGGCTGGAGGTGTAGCTCAGAGGTAGAATGCCCCTGGGTTTAATCCCCAGTAGCACACACCAAAAAAAAAGGAATGGATTTTACAATGAGACTCAACCATGGCCCCACTGTTTCCTTTAGTGAGCTATTTCTCTCTGGATACACAGTCCATTCTTGCCTTGTTGGTCTCACTTGGAGTTATGGACAAGAGTAACAGAATTCTGATGATGTACAAACACTGCATTTAACACTTCAGAAACATATGTTGATCCTCGCAATAAACTCATGAGGCAGGAATTATTGTTATCTTCATCTTACAATTAGGAATCAGAGGTTGACGGGGGATAAGTAATTTGCCTAAGGACACAGAGTTCACCGCCATAACACAAATCTGGTAGATCCAGCAGCCAGCACTGAATTCACTAAACATTCCACAGGACAGCAACAGTAATCCATTTCTATATAGATATCAATAAATATGGTACCATGTGTAAATACCTATCATTATTGTGTGTTCCTTATTTATTTATTTATTTATTTATTCATTTATTGTGGTACTGGGGATTGAGCCCAGGGGCTTTCTAACTCCAAGCTACTTTCCCAACCCTTTTTATTTATTTTTTTATTTTGAAACAGGGTCTCACTAGGTTGCTGAGAGTCTTGCTGTGTTACTAAGGCTGTCCTTGAACCTAGGATCCTCCTGTCTCAGCCTCCCAAGTACTGGGACTACAGGTGTATGCCACCATACCTGGCTTGCCTCTATCTATTTACATGTTGTACCTGTGGTGAGAATATTCTCAGTATTGAGGATTTGAACCCAGAGCCTAGCACATGGTACGCAAGTGTTCTACAACTGAGCTACATCCTCAGCCCTTTTAAAATTTTATTTTCTGACAGGGTCTCAATTAGTTGCCCAGGCTGGCCTGGAATTTGCCATCCTCCTGTCTCAGCCTTCCGAGTTGCTGGGATTGCAGACATGAGCCACCACAGCCAGCACAGAACAGTGTCGCGCTGGCCATCCTTCACCTGGCTGACTCCTACTCACCCTCGCGGCCTCACTTTAGATGTGCCTTGTACTCAAGAGCCTCCCGTGACCCACAGTCTGGGTGCAGCCTGTCCTCTACCTGGTCCTGTGACCCTGTCCCATCGCCTGCCCCACTGCATTCCTTTTGCTGATTATTTGTCTCTGTCCCTCCTCAAGGGCCAGGACTGTGTCCTGTTCACTGTTGTGTCCTCAGGGAGGACTGCAAAGCTGGTGGTCTCCCTTCACACCAGGGCACTATCTCACCTTCTTGACAATGACTCCAAAATGTTACTCTCTTTTTTTTTTGCGGTACTGGGGATTGAACGCAGGGCGTTCTATCTCCGCGCTACGCCCCCGACCCTATTTTTTTATCCTTTATTTTGAAACCGGGTCTCACAAAGTTGCAGAGGGCCTCACTAGGTAGAGAGAGAGACAGGGAGAGAGAGAGAGAAAGAGAGAGCTGAGGCTGGCCACGAACCCGGATCCTCCGGTCTCCGCCTCCCAAAGTACTGGGATTACAAGCGTGCGCCACCACGCCCGGCAAAATGTTACTCTCTTTAGCCTCTTTCCTGGAGCTGCCACAGCCTGTTGGACTTTCTCCCTGGAAGCCAACGCTGGTATATCCCACACTAACCTCCTCTCTACCCAAACGTACATGTGATTATAATTCTCCTGTGGTCCCGTCTCTGTGACTTCAAACCTGTAAGTCACTATGGACTTCTCAGCCACCCTAACTTCAATCCATTCCAGTTGCTGATAGTCTACCCACACAAGGTCAGTTCTTTCTTTCCTTCTATTTCCTTCTTTTTTTTTTTTTTTTTTTTTTTTGGTGGGACTAGGGATTGAACCCAGGGGCTTTCTACCTCTGAGCTACATCCCCAGGCCTATTTTATTTTTTATTTTGAAACAGGGTCTCACTAAGTTGCAGAGGGCCTCACTAAGTAGCTGAGGCTGGCCACGAACCTGCGATCCTCCTGTCTCAGCCTCCCAAGTACTGGGATTACAAGGCTGTGCCACCACGCCCGGCTTTATTTTTTTTTTCATTTTTGAAACAGGTCTCACTAAGTTGCTGAGCCTCTCCTTAAACCTGCAATCCTCCTGTCTCAGCCTCCCAAGTACTGGGATTACAGGCGTGCACCCCTGCACCTGGTCAGGCCTGGGATTTATAGCCAAAAGATCTATATTAGCGTTCTTGCTTTGCCATTCATTAGCTGTAAAATGTTGAATAAACTGATTTCTAAGATCTTCAGTTTAACCAACTAAGGAATAACATATCTGCTACCACATATCACTATGTTAAAATTAAGTAATGTGCCAGCTGGGCACAGTGGCATATACCTATACTCCCAGCAACTCAGGGGACTGAGGCAGGAGGATTGCATGTTAGAAGGTAAGCCTGGACAATTTAGCTAGGCCCTGTTGCAAAATAAAATTCCAGAAGGGCTGGGGATATAACTCAGTGGTAGAACTCTTCCCTAGCCTGTGTGAGGCCCTGGGTTCAATCCTCAGTACTAGGGGGGAAAAGGTTAAGTAATAGGTATATATAAGATTATTTTGTAAACTACAAAAAATGTGTATAAGTTTTAGGTAAAAACCTGCATATACTGGGCACATGCTGGGCATGGAGGCACATACCTGTAATTCCAGCTACTAGGGAGGCTGAGGCAGTCATATCAAAAGACTGGGGCCAACCTGGGCAATTTAGGGAGACCCTGTCTCAAAATAAAATGGCGGGCATGGTGGCACATGCCTGTAATCCCAGTACTTGGGAGGCTGAAACAGGAGATTCGCAGGTTCAAAACCAGCCTCAGCAACTTAGCAAGACACTGTTTCAAAATAAAAAATAGAACTGGGGGTATAGCTCAGAGGTAGAATGCCCCTGGGTTCAGTCCCCAGCACCACAAAACATAAGTAAGTAAAATAAAATAAAATAGAAAGAAGCCAGGCATGGTGGTGCATACCTGTAATTTCAGTACTTGAGAGACTGAGACACGAGGATCTCAAGTTAAAGGACAGTCTTGGCAACTTAGCAAGACCCTGTCCCAAAAAATTAAGAGGGTTGGGAGTGTTGCTCAATGATAGAGTGCTCCTGGGTTCAATCTCAGTACCACACTCACATAAACAAGCAAACTAGAATGGGCTAGAGATATAGTTCAGAGGTAGAGAGCCCTTGCCTACTGTGCCGAAGCCCTGGGTTCAATTCCCAGGACAACATGGACACACAAAAAGCCTGCCTATGTTAAGTAAACAGGTAAGAATTGATGTAGCACATGTTATACAGCTACATTGCAACAGGCATGATTTTTGGTTTTTTTTTTTTTTTTGATTGCCAGTGATAGAAACCCAATTCAAACTGGTTGTGCTCAAAAGGGATTGAATCACCCACATGATTGGAAAATCTTACGGTACAAACTTAGGGGAAAGCTAAGTCTGGGACCCAGATAATGTCATCAAGGATCTACTATGTGGCAAGCACTGTTCTAAGCACTGAGACATAGCAATGCTCAAGACATACAACATTCCTGTTCTCAGAGAACTTGCATTCTGTGGGGGATACAGATAATAAGTAAATCAATAAGTGTTTGTGAGCCAGGCGTGGTGGCCCACGCTTGTAATCCCATTACTTGGGAGACAGGGACAGGAGGATTGCAGGTTCACAGCCAGACTCCACAACTTAGTGAGACCCTGTTTCAAAAGAATAAGAGCTGGGCATGGTGGTGCACGCTTGTAATCCCAGTACTTGGGAGGCTGAGACAGGAAGATCACAGGTTTGCAAACAGCCTCAGCAACCTAGCAAGACCCTGTTTCAAAATAAAAAATAAAAAGGATTGGGTTGTAGTTCAGATGTAGAATGCCCCTGGGTTCAATCCCCAAAACAGAAAAAATAAGTGTATGTTAGGGAGTGATAAATTCTATTTTGAAAAATAAACTTAAAAAACAGACAGGAGGATGACAGGTTTGAGGCCAGCCTCAGCAGGGGCATTCGACCTCCAAGCTATACCCCCTGACCTTTTTTTTTTTTTTTTGCGGTACTGGGGATTGAACCCAGGGGCACTCTACCTCTGAGCTACACCCCCAGCCCTATTTTTTTATTCTTGAAACAGGGTCTCACTAAGTTGCGGAGGGCCTCACTAAGTAGCTGAGGCTGGCCGCGAACCCGGATCCCCCAGTCTCAGCCTCCCAAGTACTGGGATTACAAGTGTGTGCCATCACGCCATGCCCGACTCCCCCTAAGCTTATTTATTTTTTGTTTTGAAACAGGGTTTCACTATGTTGCTGAGAGTTTCGCTATTTTGCTGAAGCTATCCTCGAACTTGCAATCCTCCTGTCTCAGCCTCCCGAGTACTAGGATTAGAGGCGTGCACTACCACACCCAGCTCATTCAGTGATTTCAAAGCATCAATCTGACTGAAGTAAGAGAGCAGTTATGTGAATATCTATCTAGGAAAGAAGTTGCGGGCAGAGGGAATAGCGAGTGCAGACTTTTGGACAGGGCCAATAACTTCCTTGTGGAGCAATACATGTACCTTTATTTCCCCCTTGGTACTAGGGATTGAACTCAGCGTAAAATGAAGTAAAATAGAAAGAAGCCAGGCATGGTGGTACATGCCTGTAATTTCAGTACTTGATTTTTTTTTTTTTTGCAGTACCGGGGATTGAACCCAGGGGCGTTCTACCTCTACTTCTACCTCTGTGCTACACCCCCGGCCCTATTTTTTATACTTTATTTTGAAACCAGGTCTCACGAAGTTGCGGAGGGGCTCACTAAATAGCTGAGGCTGGCCGCGAACCCAGATCCTCCGGTCCCCGCTGCCTCCCAAGTACTGGGATTACAAGCGTGCGCCACCACGCCTGACTTTTTTTTTTTTTTTTTTTTTTTTTTTTTT
>PVJS01050447.1:0-14319 GCA_004027185.1 Glis glis | reverse complement strand
GTACTGGAGATTGAACCCAGGAGCATTTGATCTCTGAGCTACACCCCAGCCCTGTTTTATTCTTTATTTTGAAACAGGGTCTCACTAGGTTTTTGAGAGTCTCGCTAAGTTGCTGAGGCTGGCCCTTGAACCTGTGATATTCTCCTGTCTCAGTCTCCCAAATACTGGAATTACAGGCATGCACCACCATGCCCAGCTCCTAAATTGCTTTTAAAAAAATTTGTATTTAGCTGGGCATGGTGGAACACACTTGTAATCCCAGTACTTGAGAGGCTGAGACAGGAGGATCGCAGGTTTGAGGACAGCCTCAGCAAGTAGTGAGACTCTCATCAACCTAGTGAGACCCTGTTTCAAAATAAAAATAAAATAGGGCTGGGGGTGTAGCTCGGAGGTAGAATGCCCCTGGTTTCAATCCCCAGTACAAAAAAAAAAGTTTGTATCTATAATACAAGATGAAGACAAGATGAAGTTGCTTGTTTTCCCACAAATTTGCCAACACTGGGCATTTTCTTTCTTTTTAATCTTTGCCAATCTCATAGAAGAAAAATAAAATTTCGTTCCTGAGCTTTTTTGTTGTTGTTGTTATAGCCATCTGATTTCCCCTCTAATTTGAAATGTCCTTTATTATAACTCACTAGTGCACCCCAAAAGCGGCACTTATTTTTCAGTAAGTAAAAAAATGCAATAGAAATGGTGTATTGCTGCCCTTTTTTTGGGGGGGGGGTCCTGGGTATGAAACCCAGGGCTTCATACATGCTAAGCACACACTCTACCACTGAGCTATACCCCCAGTCACATTGCTGCTCTTTTTTTTTTCTTTCTTTTTTTTTTTTTTGGTACTGGGGTTTGAACTCAGGGGCGTTCTACCTCTGAACTACACCTCTAGCCCAATTTTATTTTTTATTTTGAAACAGGGTCAGAGGGGCTAATCTCGAATCTGGGACACTCCTGTCTCAGCCTCCCAAGTACCATGCCTGGCTTCACATCTATGTTTTAGAACCATAGTTCTGATGGCAATATAAGAAAAGGGCTAAGAGCAGAAAGCTACTAAATTCATACTATAGTCAGAAAATCAGTAAAATATTTCAAGCAAGAAATGGTAACGGCCTTAGTGCCAGTGGGGATGAAAAATGAGAATGGATATGTAGCAATATGGGTGTGAAATTGAGAAAACTTGATGCCCAGTTAAACATGCAAGAAGATGAAAGTCAAAGAAGTGTTAAAGAAGACTGGAAAAGCCAGGCCCAGTGGTGCACATCTGTAATCCCAGTACTTGGAAGGCTGAGACAGGAGAATTGTAGGTTCGAGGCCAGCATCAGCAACTTAGTGAGACCCTGTTCCAAAATAAAAATAAAATAAAATAGGTCTGGGGGGGTGTAGCTCAGAGGTAGAACAACCTTGAGTTTAATCCCTAGTACCACAAAGAAAAGGAAGAAGAATAAAGAGGAGGAGGAGGAGGAGGAGGAGGAGGAGGAGGAGGAGGAGGCGGCAGCAGCGGCAGCGGCAGCGGCAACAACTACTACTGGAGTTACTAGCCTGGGCTGTTGAATGTTTCTAGCCCATGCTGTTGAATGAATTTTGATATGGTTATTGGGAATATGGAACCATAATGAGACTTGCCTCCTCTTATCCTAGTATTTGTGACCTTGTTCTTACTTCTTGTTTTAAGTATGATAGTGTTTCATTAGTTTTACCTATTTTGTCGTCAATTTCTACTTTGCCACTGAAGTCTTCCACGTAGAAGTGTGTTCAAGTTGCCCCTTTCTTCAACTACACCATTATTCTAGTCTCTCATTTATTACCTCGATTGCCTCTACTTTTTTTTTTTTTTGTGGTACTGGGGGTAGAACCCATGGGCCTTCTACCTCCAGGCTATACTCCCAGACCTATTTTTTATTTTTCGTTTGGAAACAGGGTCTCAGTAAGTTGTTGAGAGACTCACTAGGTTGCTGAAGCTGACTTCGAACCTGTGCTCCTCCTGTCTCAGCCTTCTAAGTACTGGGATTACAGGCATGCACCACCATGCCTGGCTACTTTTTTTTTTTATATATATATACCACTGAGCTATATCTCCAGCCCTTTTTCTTTTTTACTTTGAGATAGGGCCTTTCTAAGTTACCCAGACTGGCCTCCCAACTTTTTTTTTTTTTTTTTGCGGTACCAGGGATGGAACCCAGGGGCGTTCTACCTCCGAGCTACACCCCCGGCCCTATTTTTTTATCCTTTTTATTTTGAAACTGGGTCTCAGGAAGTTGCGAAGAGCCTCACTAAGTAGCTGAGGCTGGCCACGAACCCGGATCTTCCAGTCTCAGCCTCCCAAGTACTGGGATTACAAGCATGTGCCACCATGCCCGGCTCCTCCCAACTTTTGATCCTCCTGCCTCAGCCTCCTGAGTGGCTGGGATCACAGGCCTGCACTACTGCACTGGGCTCTTTTTTGTTTAAGCACCACTCATCACATGTTGATTCATTCACTTATTTAACTAATGTTTGTGGAGAGCTTTCAATGTGCCAGGTGTGATCCTAGGGCCTGGGGAGCATCAGCAGATGAAAGAGACAATCCCTGCTTCCGTGACGCTCACACACTATTCTATGTACTCCTTATTTCCTTCTAATCTGCTTCCACCATTTCCTCAGAACTCTTCTGAAGGTCGACACTGACTTCAAGACTGTTAATTCCAAGAGTCATTTCTTGGTCTCTCTGACCTTGTTTACATTGTTGACCTTCTCTTTCTTTCCTTATCTTCCTTAACTCTTACTACCTCCACCTCTGCTGTTTTCTATTTCCTGGAATGTGTCATTTATGTTTCCTTCTCCTTCTTGCTTTCTTTTTCTCCACCAGCCTTTCCCACTTAAGGACTAGCTCTCAGTTATGATATCCTAACTTGTACTGTAATTACTTGGATGTATATTTTAGTTAGTTTACCCTTTCTTACCGGGAATTGAACCCAGGGGCATTCTATCTCCAAGCTACACCCTCAGCCCTTTTTTATTTTTTATTTGGAAATAGGATCTCGCTAAGTTGCTGAGGCTGGCCTTGAACCTGTGATCCTCTTGTTTCAGCCTCCCAAGTACCAGGATTACAGGCATGCGCCACCACACCACAGTTTCTTAAAGTGTGTTTTTGGGAACAGAAGTGTTTGGGGTTATTAATATTCATATAAAGAGAGGATTCAAAAGATTCTCTGATCATATACCTTGGGAAACACTGGGGTAAACACTAAGCTTCTCGATGGCAGAATTTCTTAGAGCAATAAACATGCCAAAGAGAATTATGAACTACCCACAGAAGAAATGATACACAATATTTCCCTTGTGTCTTTGATCATAGAATCTTATTTTTAAGTTGTATCTTATAGGACTTATGAAGAACATACTTTAGGACACATTATACTAGACAATAAACTCTTTGAGAGCTGAGAATTTATCATATCCATTTGTTCATGTATTCCCTAGAGAAGTCTGAAGAATATTTTGGTCCCCGTAGGTATTCTATACATTTTAGTTAGTAGAGATTAAGTTGAAGGCAATACAGACACAAAATGAAAGGGCAGGAAAACATGGGTTATGTTTAGGAATATTTACTTTAGTTGGGTGGTTAAGTGATAAGGAGGAAATCTACAAACAATTTCATGTCAACAAATTAGACAACGTATTCCTAGAAAGACACAAACTACCAAAACTGACTAAAGAAGTAGACAATTTGAGTAGATCTACAACAAGTGAATAGATTGAATTAACAATTAAAAAAAACTATTCACAGGTAAGCATGGTGGTGCATGCCTCTAATCCCAGTACTTGGGAAGCTGAGACAGGAGAGTTGCAGGTTCGAGACCAGCCTTGGCAACTTAGTGAGACTCTCAGCAACCAGTGAGACCCTGTTTCAAAACAAAAAATAAAAAAGGGCTGAGGGTATCGCTTGAAGGTAGAATTCCCTGGGTTCAATCCCCAGTTCCACAAACAACAATAGAAAACTATTTACAAAGAAAAGCCCAAGTCCAGATGGCTTTCCCATTGAATACTATCAAACATAGGTACACTAGGTACTATTAAGTCTGATGAAGAAGAAATTTATACCCTATCAGTAATGGGTGCTGAAGGTTAGAATAGGAGAACAACACAATCAGAGTGGGTTAAATTCCTCTTTCCAGAGATGCTGCTGAGCATCATCTCTAAAACTCCTAAACTAGTCGAGAACCAGGTTGTTTCTAGATCTGCTGGGCAGAGGTTCTATGACCTTTAATGTTTGTCAGATACTGAATATTGAGGCCACGAGGAAGTCTGATAGTTCTGAGCAGAAGTGGGGTGTCAGAAACAGTCATAAATACACTAAGTTCATAACTCACAGCAACAGGGAAAATGTGAAACTGTGGAAATCAGTCTGAAAGTAGGTCCTGCTGACATGAAGGGGCAGCTCATTGCTGCTCAGGAAATTGGTGTCACTGTGGCAAAATCAGGCCACGCTTTCATAAACTTTATTAAGGAGTCAAAGTTACTCAGAAAAGTGTGACCAAAGTTCATCTCAAACCCCAAATTGTCTTTATATTACAAAATCTCCAAGTGAGCTTTCTCCCCATACTTTTTTTTTTTTTTTACAATGCTGTGTATTAAACCCAGGGCCTCATGAATGCTAGGCAGGAGTTCTACCACTGAGCCTTTTTTATTTATTTTGAGACAGAATCTCGCTAAATTGCCCAGGCTGGCCTCCAATTTACAATCCTCCTGCCTCAGCCTCCTGAGTATCTGGGATTACAGGTGTGAGCTGCCACACCTGGTTTCCCTTACCATCTTTTTATTTGTGTGTGTGGCCCTGGGGGTCGAACCCAGGGGCATTCTACCTTCAAGCTACATTCCCAGTCCTATTTTATTTTGAAACAGAGTCTTGCTAGGTTAATGAGAGTCTCACTATTTGCTGAGGCTGTCCTTGAACCTGCGATCCTCCTGTCTCAACTTCCCAAGTACCGGGATTACAAAAGTGCACAGCCACGCCCAGCTGAACCCAGAGGCATTCTACCTCTGAGCTATACTCCTAGCCCTATTTTATTTTTTATTTTGAAACAGGGTCTTACTAAGTTGTAGGGGACCATGCTAAGTTTCTGAGATCCTCCTGTCTCAGCCTCTCAAGTACTGGGATCACAGGCATGCGCCACCATGCCTGGCTCCCCTCCTATCTTAATTCATTAACTTGCCAAATATTTATTGAATACTTGGTGTTCCAAAACTGACCTAGGCTCTGGGGATTTAACAGCAAACTAAGTTTCTACCCTCATGGAACTCATCTTCTAGACAAGGAGGCAGATAACAAGCTAATAGTTAAGAAAGGTGGTGGTAGAAAGAGTTGAGCTCTAGAAAAAGATAGGATTTGCTGGGCATGGTGGCATATGCTTGTAATCCCAGTATTTGGGGGGCTGAGACAGGAAGATCACAGGTGTGAGGACAGCCTCAGTAACTTAGTGAGACCCTGTTTCGAAATAAAAAATAAAATGTGGCTGGGGTGTAACTCAGAGGTAGAATGTCCCTAGGTTCAATCCCTAGTAACACACACACACACACACACACACACACACACACACACACATACACAGTGATAGGCTTGATTCATTCATTCTTTCTTTCTTTCTCCTTCCTTCCTTCCTTCCTTCCTTCCTTCCTTCCTTCCTTCTTTCCTTCTTTCTTTCTTTCTTTCTTTCTTTCTTTCTTTCTTTCTTTCTTTCTTATTTTTGCGATACTGGGGATTGAACCCAGAGGCATTCTACCTCTGAGATACAACCCCACCCCTATTTTTTATTCTTTATTTTGAAATAGGGTCTCACTAAGTTGCAGAGGGCCTCACTAAGTAGCTGAGGCTGGCCGCGAACCCAGATCCTCTGGTCTCAGCCTCCCGAGTACTGAGATTACAAGCGTGCGCCACCATGCCCAGCTTGGCTTGATACTTTAGATGGGGTGGGTAGGCAACCAGATCTCACAGAAGCCATCACATTTTCTCAGAGACCTTAAAGCAAAAGGCAACTTTGCAAATACCTAGGGAAAAGATGTTCTGGATAGAAGGAACAGAAAGTATAAAGGCTCTGAGATGTGAATATGCCTGGTATGTAAAAAACACAAGGGTGCCAGGATACAGCTGGGTGTACTAGGTGAACCTAGTGGGAGATGTGGATGGAGAAAATGTGCGTGGTGTAGTCTGAACATTTGTGCCTCCCCCAATTCATATGTTGAATCTCGACCCCCAAGGTGATGGTTTTAAGAGGGAGGAGGCTGAGACAGGAGGATTGCAAGTTTGAGGACAGCCTCAGCAATGTAGCGAGACTCAGTAACCTAGCGAGACCCTGTTTCAAAACAAAAGATGTTGAAAAAGGGCTGGGAGTGTAGCTCAGAGGTAGAGTGCCCCTGCATTCAATCCCCAGTATCAAAAAAAAAAAGAGGTGGGGACTTTGTGGTGTGATTAGGTCATGAAGGCAGAGCCCTTACGAGTGGGCTTGGTGTCCTTCTAAGAGGTCCAAGCCAGGCGTGGTGGCGCACACTTGTAATCCCAGTACTCGGGAGGCTGACACAGGAGGATCACAGGTTTGCGGCCAGCCTCAGCTACTTAGTGAGGCCCTCCGCAACTTAGTGAGACCCTGTTTCAAAATAAAGAATAAAAAAATAGGGCTGGGGGTGTAGCTCGGAGGTAGAATGCCCCTGGGTTCAATCCCCAGTACCACAAAAAAAAAAAAAAAAAGAGGTCCAAGAGAGATGCGCTTCAGCATGTGAAGACACAGCAAGAAGGCTCTGTCTGTGAACCAGAAGGCAGCTCTCACCAGATGCCAAATCTGCCGATGCCTTGGTCTTGGACTTTTTAGCCTCTGGTGCTGTGAGAAATAAACTTTTGTTGCTTACAAGCTACCCAGTATATTGCATCTTATTATCGCAGTGTGGATGGACTAAGAGAGTAAGGAAATAGAAGGGCAGAACATGAGGAGGGCTTCATAGGTCCCAAGAAAAGCACTAAGCATCCATTGCAGGCTTGAGAACAAGAGAGTGACATGATTGATTTAAATTGTTAAAAGAATCATTCTAGTTGGGCGTGGTGGTGCACGCTTGTCATCCCAGCACTTGGGAGGCTGAGACAGGAGGATCCGGGTTCGCGGCCAGCCTCCGCTACTTAGTGAGGCCCTCCGCAACTTAGTCAGACCCTGTTTCAAAATAAAGAATAAAAAATAGGGCTGGAGGTGCAGCTCGGAGGTAGAATGCCCCTGGGTTCAATCTCCAGTACCACACACACACACACAAAAGAATCATTCTATCCTCTATTTGGAGAATAAGCTGTGGGGAGAAAAACCAAAAATGGAAGCAGGGAGCCTATAACAGTGATATGAGAGAGAGACAATGGTGGCTCACCCTAGGAAAATAAGATGAAGCAAAATCAAATTCAGCATAGATTTGAAGGTAAACAGCAGCTACTGACAGCTCAATGTAGGCTATGACTAGGAGTCAGGACACAGGATGGCTTTAAGTGTTTGGCCTAAATAACAGGTTGAACGGTAGTGCCACGTACAGGATATAAGATAATCACATAAACCAACTGCATTCCTATATGCTGACAATGAGTTGGGTGTGGTGGTGCACACCTGTAATCCTAGTACTTAGGAGGCTGAGACAGGAGGATTGCAGGTTCGAGGACAGCCTCAGCAGGTAGCGAGATTCTCATCAACCTAGGGACACCCTGTTTCAAAATAAAAATAAAAAAGTAGGGCTGGGGGTGTAGCTCGGTGGTAGAATGCCCCTGGGTTCAATCCTCAGCAACACACACACACACACACACACACACACACACACACACACACACAAGATTTACAGTCATTCCCCCAAATGAAACACTTAGGTATAAGCCTAACAAATGTGTAGAGTGTTTGTATGCTGAAAACTACAAAATGCTATTTATAGAAATCAAGAAGCTCTAAATATATGGAGAAGCTGGGTGTGGTGGGGCATGCCTGTAATCCCAGTACTTGGGAGGCTAAGACAGGAGGATTGCAGGTTCGAGGGCAGTCTCAGCAATTTAGCAAGACTCTCAGCAACCTAGCAAGACCCTGTTTCAAAACAAAAAATTAAAAAGGGTTGGGGATATAGCTCAGGGGTAGAATGCCCCTGTCAGGGAATAGCACAGAGCCTGAGATAAAACTCTGGTGTAAACACCTAAATTTCCTTCTGGTTACTATCTTCATATTCTACCTCTTTAGCCTTTCTTAAATATTAGTGTAGCTTCCTTGGCAATAAAACTAGCTGTGTCTTCTCAGACATGTGTAAATCTTTAACTGAGGGATAATAAAAATATTTCAACTTCAACTAATTTCTAGTACAGTTTTTCTTAATTTATTAGTGGAATTTAAAATTATTCTTTCCAAAAATGTACCCATATACTAGAAACAGTTCTGAATAGGTGGAAGCAGCTTTAATACATGTGTGTACTCTTCATAATAAATGTATATTCTTTTCCTTACCAGTAGCCTATCACCTTGAGTTCCTCTACCTGCTGGATAAAAATCTACATACAATTTCAAAACTATACTTCAGCTTTTTTTTTCCCGATATAGGAATTGAACCCAGGGCCTTGCATGTGCTAGGCAAGTGCTTCACCACTGAGCTACATCTCCAGCCTTTTTCTTTTTTTTTTGAGACAGGGTTGTGCTAAGTTGCCCAGGCTGGCTTTGAACTTGGGATCCCACCCTGCCTACTTAGTCTCCCAACTAGCTGGAATTACAGATATGAGCTACCAGCTTACTTCAGATTCATAAGATATATTTTTGGCAAAATAATATTGGGAATCTTAAAAAAGTTTGTGAACTTCTAGAATTCTATCCAAAGGAAATATAAATTCAACAAGATTTAAATTTAAAAGATGTTCATCTGGTCAAGCATGGTGGTGCATGCCTGTAATCCCAGTACTTGGAGGGTGAGGCAGGAGGATCTCAGGTTCAAGGTCAGCCTTAGCAATTTAGGGAGACCCTCAGCAACTTAGGGAGACCCTCAGCAACTTAGCGAGACCCTGGTTTTTTTTTTCAGTATTGGGGATTGAACCCAGGGACATTCTACCTCCGAGCCACACCCCCAGCCCTATTTTTTATTCTTTATTTTGAAACAGGGTCTCACTAAGTTGCGGAGGACCTTATTAAGTAGCTGAGGCTGGCTGGGAACCTGTGATCCTCCTGTCTCAGCCTCCCAAGTACTGGGATTACAAGCATGTGCCACCACGCCCGGCTTGAGACCCTGTTTCACAATAAAAAATAAAAAGGAAGCTGGGCATGGTGGTGCGGGCCTGTAATCCCAGTATTTGGGAAGCTGACACATGAGGATCACAGGTTCAAGACCAGTCTCAGGTCTGGAGGTGTGGCTCAGAGGTAGAAAGCCCCTGGGGCCAATCCCCAATGCCACAAAAATAAATAAATAAATAGTAAAAAATTTAAAAATAAATTAAAAGGACTGGGGGTGTATCTCAGGGGTAGAATGCCCCTGGGTTCAATCTCCAATACCCAAATACATACATACATATGTATATCAATTTATGGTTATTTAAAAATGTATGTCAAGTTCATCTGATCATATGGAGTATCATCCCAACTTTGTAAAAATATATGCAATGCATAGAAAAAAGAAGACTAGAAGCAACTACATCAAAATTTTAACTGTAGCCGGACATGGTGGCACATATCTATAATTCTAGTACTTGAGAGGCTGAGACAGGAGGATCACAAGTTCAAGGGCAGCCTCAGCAACCTAGAAAGACCCTGTTTCAAAACAAAAAATAGCCGGGTGCAGTGGCGCATGCTAATTCTAGTACTTGGGAGGTCGAGACAGGAGGATCACAGGTTCGAGACCAGCCTCAGCAACTTAGTGAGACTCTGTTTCAAAATAAAAAATAAAAGGGCTGGGAGGTGTAGCTCAGAGGTAGAATGCCCCTGAGTTCAATTCCCAGTGCCAAAAAATGAACCAACCAACCAAACAAAAATAAATAAAAATAAAAAGGGCTGGGGGTGTAGCTTGGAGGTAAAATGCCCTTGGGTTCAATCCCTGGTAACACACATACACACACACACAATTTAACTGTGGTTCTTGCTGAGTAGTACAATTATGGACCATTTAAATTTTCTTTACACTGTAATTTTTTCACATTCTCAACAATTAGCATTTTTTTAGACAAGTGTCTTTATTTTTTTTGCAGTGCTGAGGATCAAACTCAGGATCTTAGGCATCCTAGGCAACCTCCTACTACTGAGCTACACCCCTAGCCCTGCAGTTTTTCTTACAAATTGGAAAATAATAAATGCTTCTTTTAAAATATAAAAAATATTAGAAGGCATAATAAACACTTAATGTATTGATCATAGCTAATAGATTAAAATCTTACTGCTTATGCATGCTAAATAGCTACAAAATAACCCCAATGACTCCTTAGAAATCAACCAGTCTCAATCTGGGCGTGGTTGGGAGGCTGAGACAGGAGGTTCAAAGGTTTGAGGCTAGCCCCAGCAATTTAGTAAGAGCCTCAGCAACTTAGTGAGACCCTGTTTCAAAATAAAGAATAAAAAAACAGGACTGGGGGTGTAGCTCAGAGGTAGAATGCCCCTGGGTTCAATCCACAGTACCGCAAAAAAAAAAAGATTCAAACTTATGCAATAGAAAATTATTTCTGTTTGCTTTACAAATGAAGCCCACTCACTGGACAAAATATATGGTGCCAGATTTTTCCCCTAAATTTGAGAATCTGGAGGAAAAAGTTTTCATGTTGTTTAGTACACATTTTTTTTCCTTTTTTGCAGTACTGGGGATTGAACCCAGGGCATTCTACCTCTGAGCTACACCCCCAGTCCTATTTTTTATCCTTTATTTTGAAACAGGGTCTCACTAAGTTGTGGGGAAGTCTCGAGGCTGGCCTCGAACCTGCGATCCTCCTGTCTCAGCCTCCCAAATACTGGGATTACAAGTGTGCCACCATGCTCCGCTCTTGAGTACACATCTAATGAAATGAAACAAGTTATCTGACTGAAGCAGCCAAATGTACTAAAAAGAGCTTGCAACTCTGGAATCTTCTCCCAACATGGCTGCTAACTAGCTCGTAACCTTGAGCTTCCTTCCTTCCATGGCATAAAAAAGGTGATTAAAACAGATCATCTCCAAGATTTCCTCAGGCTCCTCACTTTACAATCTGAAGACAGACAGGAAGATTCTGAGAGGTGGAGAGAAGAAAGCAAGCTGCTAGAGGCCTTAGGACCCCGGAGCCCATGACGGGCCTTCTGCCTCATATGTTCTGGACCCGGAGCCAAGGCCAGCAACTGGTGCAGATAAAGCCACAACAAAAGGCTGCTGTCTTTAGCAAAAAGACCTAAACAGAGAGCAACCTTGCAGGCAGAAAACCTTGAAAATAACCTCTGTACTCAAGCTAAACACGACAGAAAGAACTGTGGTCCCAGCCTACCACACCAATGGAGGCAAACGGGGAGCTTAGACTTTCACCCTTGCCAGACTACTGCAGTGCCCCAACTCCCCTGCTGCCCCCACCCTTTGACCAGCGTGGTCAAAGGAAGCCTCGTGGAGAGTCAGGACTTTCACAACTGCCCAGAAATAATAAGGCTAGATACCACGCACAGGTCCTACCCCTGTAATGTCAGTGGAGTCCAAAGGAGAACATATTGAGACCCGACTACCTCTCCCTGCCAGGAGTTGGAGGCCTAATGAAGAGGCCTGGAAGCCGGGCGTGGTGGCGCACGCTTGTAATCCCAGTACTTTGGGAGGCGGAGACCAGAGGATCCGGGTTCGCGGCCAGCCTCAGCTCTCTCTCTCTCTTTCTCTCTTTGTCTCTCTCTCTCTCCTTAGTGAGGCCCTCCGCAACTTCGTGAGACCCGGTTTCAAAATAAAGTATAAAAAATAGGGCCGGGGTGTAGCGCGGAGGTAGAACGCCCCTGGGTTCAATCCCTGGTACCGCAAAAAAAAAAAAAAAAAAAAAAGAGGCCTGGAACTCCCATCTCCATCCAGAATAATGACGAGCACCTTCAACACAGGTAGAGGCTGAGAGTCCTGCACCCACCTGGACTTCTACCCCCAACTGGCAGTAATGTTCTGGCCACCCCTTCACAGCCACCCTTCCTTGCTGGAGCAGCATCAGAAGAAACCAGCTAAAATAGAAGGTTTAAATAAGATCCATATGGTATCCTTCGAAGCACTAAAGTTTTTTATTTGATGAAGCCAATTTATCTATTTTTTCTTTTGTTGCTTATGCTTTTGGTGGCATATCTACGAATCCTTTGCCAAATCTAAGATCATGCAGATTTACCTTTCTGTTTTCTTTGAAGAGTTTCATAGTTTTAGTTCCTACATTTAGGTCTTTGATTCATTTTGAGCTACTTTTGTGTATGTTATGAGGTAAAAATCCTATTTCAAGCCAGTGTGGTGGCGTACACCTGTAAGCCCAGTACTTGGGAGGCTGTTACAGGAGGATTGCAGTTTCCAGGCCAGCCTCAGCAATTTAGCGAGGTCCTCAGCAACTTAGCGAGGTCCTCAGCAACTTAGCAAGACCCTATTTCAAAACAAAATTAAATTACAAAACAGGGCTGGGGGCATACCTCAGAGGTAGAATGCCCCTAGGTCCAATCCCTAGACACACACACACACACACACACTTTTGTAAAACAAACTCTTCAGGATATCAGGTCTCAAATAGACCCAAATACAATAATACTGGGAGACTTCAACACACCACTCACGCCACTAGATTGATTCTCCAGACAAAAGATGAGTAAACACTCTTCAGACCTAATGAAGACTATAAACCAAATGGACCTAATAGACATATACAGAATATTTCAACCAGCAACAACTGAATATATATTCTTCTCAGTTGCTCATGGAACCTTCTCCAAAATAGACCATATCCTGGGCCACAAAGCAAGCACCAGCAAATTAAAAAAATATAATTCCCTGCATCTTCTCAGATCACAATGGAATGAAAGTAGAAATCAACAACAGGATGACCAAAAGAAATTACATAAATACATGGAGACTAAATGATACATTCTTGAATGAGGACTGCATTAGAGAAGAAATAAAGGGAGAAATAAAAAAAATTCCTGGAACTAAACAAAAATAGAGACACAATGTACCAAAATCTATGGGACACTTTTTTTTTTGTGGTACTGTGGATTGAACCCAGGGGCATTCTACCTCAGAGCTCCACCCCCAGCCCTATTTTTTATTCTTTATTTTGAAACAGGGTCTCACTAAGTTGCAGAGGGCCTCACTAAGTAGCTGAGACTGGCCACGAACCCGGATCCTCCAGTCTCAGCCTCCCAAGTACTGGTATTACAAGCATGAGCCACCACGCCCGGCTATGGGACACTTTGAAGGTGGTGTTGAGAAGAAAATTTAGAGCACTGAGTGTCCACATAAGAAAAACAGAAAGTCACCAAATAAACAACCTAATGACACACCTCAAGGACCTAGAAAATCAGGAACAGTTGAAGCCCAAAGCCAGTAGAAGGCAGGAGATAATTAAAATCAGAGCAGAAATCAATGAAATAGAGAACAACAACAACAAAAAAAGCCAGGTGTGGTGGAGCACGCTTGCAATCCCAGTACTTTGGAGGCTGAGACCAGAGGATCCGGGTTCGCGGCCAGCCTCAGCTACTTAGTGAGGCCCTCTGCAACTTACTGAGACCCTGTTTCAAAATAAAGAATAAAGCCGGGTGTGGTGGCGCACGCTTGTAATTCCAGTACTTTGGGAGGCGGAGACCGGAGGATCCGGGTTCACGGCCAGCCTCAGCTCTCTCTCTGTCTCTCCCTGTCTCTCTCTCTCTCTGTCTCTCTCTCTCTCTCTCTACTTAGTGAGGCTTCCGCAACTTCGTGAGACCCGGTTTCAAAATAAAGTATAAAAAATAGGGCCGGGGGTGTAGCGCGGAGGTAGAACGCCCCTGGGTTCAATCCCCGGTCTGAAAAAAAAATAAAGAATAAAAAACAGGGCTGGGGGTGTAACTTGGAGGTAGAATGCCTCTGGGTTCAATCCCCAGTACTGTAAAAAAAAAAATACAAAGGATCAACAAAACAAAAATCTGGTTCTTTGAAAAGATTAGCAAGAGCAGGGCATGGTGGTGCACACTTGTAATCCTGGTACTTGGGAGGCTGAGACAGGAGGATCGCAGGTTTGCGGCCAGCCTCAGCAACTTGTGAGGCTCTCTGCAACTTAGTGAGACTCTGTTTCAAAATAAAGAATAAAAAAATAGGGCTGGGGGTGTAGCTTGGAGGTAGAATGCCCCTGGGTTCAATCCCCAGTACTACAAAAAAAAAAAAAAA
>PVJS01050445.1:0-14314 GCA_004027185.1 Glis glis | reverse complement strand
CAGGGATTGAACCCAGGGGCGTTCTACCTCCGCGCTACACCCCCTGCCCTATTTTTTATACTTTATTTTGAAACCGGGTCTCACGAAGTTGCGGAGGGCCTCACTAAGTAGAGAGAGAGACAGGGAGAGAGAGAGAGAGAGAGAGAGAGAGAGAGAGAGCGAGCTGAGGCTGGCCATGAACCGGGATCCTCCAGTCTCCACCTCCCAAAGTACTGGGATTACAAGCATGCACCACCACGCCCAGCTTAAACACAAAATGTTTCAGTGAATTTTTTTATGTTTTGACAAAAGTAACAGGAGCAGTAGGATTTGAGAAATGAAACCTTAATCAAAACAATTTTAATCATTAAAATTACCAAACATTTAAAAAAAGCTTTTAAAATTTCTTTTTGCCTTGAACAAAGATATGTCAAAGATCCTTTTTAAAAAATTACATAGTTTTTATAAATTCACTCAATGTGTGAAATAGTTGGAAAATGAAATGGAGATAATATAGATTGGGATATCTGTTTTGGGGGAAAAATACCCATTTTTTTATAAACTATCAAGTTATTTTAAAAGTACACATTTTCCCTGCAACTAGTTTCTTTCTTAATCAAATACATCTTACTAAATAACTGTAAAATCTTCCTAACAAACACTTCTTAAATGCTGGCAAATGGTAAGAAATTAATATGCTGTTTTATACTTATTAAATAAATATTCTAAACTTCTCCATTACAAACATTGTATTTCCATCACTTGAGGAAGAAATTTTATTTTATTTACTGTGGGAAGCCAAGAAGAGATAATAGTTTATTAAGATGTATAAAGATCCAATCTTCATTATGAGCTCGTGCACTGAAGTCTTTACTGAGAACACACAAAGGCTTGATGTCATTGCTTTCTGAATTATCTCACAACCGAATGAGGGGAGACCACACTGGAAGACAAGTGACAAAACCTCAGCCAACATTAATGTGACATTTAAGTTGAATGTATAACATACTGCAGGATTATGCTTTTATTGCAATAAAACACAATGTCACTGTTTAATTATGCTATGCATTTTTCGAATAACATTTATAACTCATCAATGTGTCACTCAAAGGTAAGTGAATTCAATATTAAAACTCAGTGGTAGGAATGGCAAAGGATTAATATCATATGCTAAAGAAGCTGTTGTCCCTGCTCCACTGGGCTGAGCAACAGTTAATTCTCAGGTACAAATAACACATTGCTATCTTTTTTAGAGATAGCTTAATTTAATGTAACTACACCCCTGTTGCAACCATTGACCCAAACCAAATTCAAGGAGGTACAAAGACCATGAGTGACACACAGCAGTAAACCACCAAAGCCACTCCAATGCCTATGCGCTTCTAGACACCATTGCCATCTACTCAGAAGAAACCTCCAATTGTCTGGTTTCCACTATATTTTTGCAAAACCAAATAAAACGTGGAGAGCAGAGCTTGATATCTCAGCTACTGAGGAAAGGTAGAAATGAAAATGAAGACTGTCAGTTTAAATTCCATGATGAAACCCAGATATGACAATGCTAAGAAAGGCAGTTTCTTCCTAGTTCCTGTCTATCAATATCCCTGTATCTGGAAGAATGCAGAAGGGGCAGGAGGAAGGATTAATAATGCCCCTTTAAAATCAATGTTTGATAGGCAAATTTGGGCTAAAATGCTTGAAGAGTTTATCAAAGTCAAGCAATACTCCTCCCCCAAATAAAATAAAACATTGAATGGGCATAATCAATTTACAAGCCCCAAGGAAAGATTCCATTTCTGGAGACCACCTGAAAAACAATATTCTGGTCAAATCCATTCAGAGAACCTCTGAGCATGAGTTTCATAAGCAAAAGAATGATTGAGAGAAAAGACACATCCCAGAAAATTACAATGAACCGTAGGAAACTCAATGCTTGATTTTATGGGTTGGCAGATGTGAAATTCAAGGGCAAGTCAAGATGTAAAGATTTAGGGTAAAAACATCTATTAAGAGGTTAAATCTAAGCCGGGCGTGGTGGCGCACACTTGTAATCCCAGTACTTTGGGAGGCGGAGACCGGAGGATCCCAGCTCACGGCCAGCCTCAGTTCGCTCTCTCTCTCTCTCCCTGTCTCTCTCTCTCTCTCTCTCTCTCTCTCTCTCTCTCTCTAACTAGTGAGGCCCTCCGCAACTTCGTGAGACCCGGTTTCAAAATAAAGTATAAAAAATAGGGCCGGGGGTGTAGCGCGGAGGTAGAACGCCCCTGTGTTCAATCCCCGGTACCGCAAAAAAAAAAAGAGGTTAAATCTACTATCCTTATAAATATTTTCCCTATATTTTTGTTATTTACTCAGTAATAAAAAAGTATTTATCGGAAAGATGCCTTTCATATGGGACATGGTATTTGGACCACAAAAAATATTAATTAACATCAATCTCCAATAAATATATGACCATCCCAGATATAGAAAAATAATACTTCATATTAGTGGTATTCTAAGTTAATTATATTTTCAGGTATCTACAATTATGTTTATTTAGCTGAATAGTAGTGCATCTGATAGCCCAAGTTAGGTATTATAAGTTGACATAATTAATGAGAGTTTGATAGTTCAGATTTAACAGGTGTTTAGCCCCCTATGTTTTCATCAATAACTTCTATAAAATTGTGTTATAAAGTGGTGTGTTAACTACTCAGAGTGATCCATCTGTCACATTGTAGTAATGCCCTAATTTCAGTCTTGCTTGATTTAACTTCTGATGGTCTATTCTGTTACTGCCTACCCATGTCCTCTTTACCTTCCCCCGCTGTCTCTTCACCACCATAAATTCCTCTCCATTTTTTAAAAGGCAAATCAAAGTAATTTCTCAGTATAAAGATGAAATGAGGTATATGAGGAACATGATAAATGAAATATGTTTCAAGGCAGATAGAATGACAGAAATGTTAAAAAACATTTTTAATCCACTGGAAATTTTTTAATGGTTATTAGGGACCACCAATATCACTCTAATTCTTAAGGGGTATATAATATCTTTTCATTAGCTATGTGTAATATTATCTTTATAATAAGATCGAGGCTGACATCAGTTTGGGGGTCTTTTTGCCTCAAAACATTTTTGGGTTATTTTAGTAAATACTTTAGACATTTGTATGTTTTGTTTTCTATAATATTTTTTAACTTTTAAGTTTTTATTGGTGCATTGTAGCTATATATCATGGCGAGATTCAAAGTGATACTTTCAGATACACACATAACTCTTGATACATTTCCTGTTGCACCCTGTCCTCCTCCCTCCGCACACATGGTAGTGATACATTCATATATATGTATAGCATTTATTTGATAAGTTTCATTCCTAAAAACTCATTTTTCCCTCTGAATTCTATTTCTCAGAATATTCTAGGCTTTAAAATTTTTCTGGCCCCCAATCCCCATCATTGTGAGTTTTCAAAAGACATTTAGATAGAGTAGTTGTGGCCTGGTGCCTCTTTGCAGGGATAGGACTTCAAGGTAGAGTTGCCATTATCACCATCGCTTGAGCATTCGAGTGTTATGAAGTGCTTCTCAGACTTAAATGTGTCTACACATCACAGAGTATCTTGGTAAAATAGATTCTGATTCAGTAGGTCTGCTGTGAGGCCTGAGATGCTGGGCTGAGATACTCCCCCAAGTACATCACTTTGAGTAGCAAGGTATTATAACATATTTTGCACTGTGCCATGATGTTTAATTTGAATGAGTTTTATCTAATCAACAGTTGTGCTTGGAGTGTTGTCAGCGCCCACTTTGGTTTATTGGATGAATGAATGTCTAAAACTTAACCTGACCTAGCATTCACCAACTAGGTAGTACACTCCAACTAGGTAGTTTTTCTCAACCTTCAAGACCTCCAAGACTACTGCTAAATTTCCCCTGTGAGAGATCACAATTCTGAAAACCCAGTCTCTTGGTGCTTCCCTGCTAACAATCTACCATAAGAGGCTTGTTTTCAGGAAAAAAGCATAAATGAAAGATGTGCAGGACACATGCTGCAGATGCTGCTGTGATGAGATTGGAAGTCCCTTGCATGAATGACTCGGAGTCAAAATTATTATTATTAGAGATATGGGGCGACTGGGGAAAAGGCAGAAAAGGCTTCTGCCTGTCCTTCAACGAGCATCTTTTTTTATTGAAGTTTTAAACAAAGCATTTCTAAAAACTGATTAAATGGCAAGGAGGTCATGGGTTAAGCTTTGGGAGAGGCAATCATAGGTAAGCTTTAGGGAGAGGCAGTCATAGGTTAACTTCAGGGAGAGGCAATCACAAGTTAACTTTAGGGAGAGGCAATCATGAGTTAACTTTAAGGAGGTAAAGGGTAAATGCTTGTGAGAACTAAGGAGGAAGTTGTATCAGGGTCTGCACTGCTCATGATTCCATCCGGTCCTTGGAAACTTGTCTGTATGCAGACAAGTTTCACTTAGCATGTAATATGTACATAGCTAAGCTGGTTTGAGATGGTTACCTCAGCATATGGGCCCTAAAAAGCTTCCAACAGAAAAACAGTAGCATATATTGTCTAGCTCCCAAATGTGGAGGCATATCAAATTACTTGTGAAACATTTTTTAAATACAAAAGTCCTGTCATTAGTATTTAGAATGGGGATTCTTTATTCATTATGTTAGTGCTGCATAACAAATTGACACAATTAATACTTTAAAACAACACCTAGTCATTAGCTCATAATTCTCTAGGTCAATACTCCAGGCATGATATGGCTGGGTTTTCTGCTCAAGGCTTGAAAACTGAAATCATGATCATCTGGGCTGGTTCCCACCTGGAATCTCTGATGAAGAATCCATATTGAGGCAGGAGCCTAAGATGGCGCTGCCCTGCACCTGCCATGTGGAAGCAGTTACAGCAAATCAAGCCCAGGAAAAGGGACAAAACTTAACCTGAGCTTCTGTTTGTCATTGAACTAATCAAACTCTGCCCCGTTGCCCTGAGGCTATATAATCTGTATGCCAATGCCATTTGGGGCTAGTCCTCTGAGCCCCACTGGTGGAAATAAAGAAATTCTCCTTCCCAACCTGGTCTCCGGGTTGTCACCTCTCTGCATCTGGCCTTCTGCAACAGTACCAGTTCACTCAGCTTGGTTGCAAAGTCTGTTCCTTGCAGTTGAAGATCTTAGGTCCCCCATTTCCTTGTTGACTGTCTCCAGGGACCACTTACAGTTCCTAGAGATCACCTGCATGCCTTGTCACATGACATGGATTCATCCATCTCAAGCCAGATATAATAAATAAAATCCTTCTTGTGCTTCAAATCTCTGGCTTTCTTCATTTCTGACCTCTAAACACAGATTTAAAGGGTGATTAGATTAGACCCACTCAGACAATCTTAAAGTCATCTAATTTTGGGTTTTACATAATCAAAATTCCTTCAAGCACACACAGAGTAGTTGTTTTATTAAGTAAGTGGGAGAAGGTATGTACATCAGGGTTAGGAATCTGGGGGGACATTCTGCCTTGCACAGCTTCCAAATGAAACATTGGGAACACATCTCTGTTTTCCCTAGATTCCACAGAAATAAAAATAAAGAACCACTAGGACTGAATCCATAGCAACACTAAAAATGGAAGGGGTAAAATTAGTGCACTGATCATTTTGACAAAGTTTTGGAGATCACACTGAGAAACTAAAGACTGAATTGAGAAAACAAAGGCTACTCTGGAGCACTCAGGAGTGCTGCAAATGAGGAAAAAGCCAGTATCTCCAGCATTGTCCAGAAAGCCCACTGAGTTGGCAGGTTTAGAGGGGAAATAAGCTATGCACTATATACTGGATATGGAACTACCAGGTTGGGTGGCCCTGCCCATTTACATACTTATAACACAGTTTTAATGGTATAATTTAATATTTCAGTACATAGTCTAGCACAAGCACCAGAATAATAAAAATAGAAAAGTTTTAAATGTGTACTTTTGAGGAATAAGACCGGAGGCAAGATATTAACCAGAGTCCACCACTATTTATTTAACCCTTTTTTGTATTTTAGTGTTCTTTTTTTCTGTACATAGAAAATAACAGAACATTGATGAAAGAAACTGACGATGACACACCTAAATAGAAAGATATCCCATGTTCATGGATTAAAATATTTAATATTGTTAAAATGTCCATAGCACCCAAAGTGATCTACAGATTCAGTGCATTCTCTATAAAGTCTAATGTCATTCTTCACATAACTAGAAAAACTTTTCTAAAATTTTTATGGAAACACAAAAGACCTTGAGTTGCAAAAGAAATCTAGAGCAAATCAACAAACCAGGATTTATCACATTCCCTGATGTTAAAATATATTATACAGCTGTTGTAATCAAAGTAGCATGACACTGGAATTAATAAGCATACATATTAATCAATGGAACAGAATAAATTTCTTAGAAATAAACCAACATATTTATGGCCAATTAATTTTTGACAAAGGTCCCAAGAATATAGAAGGGAGAAAGGACAGTCTCTTCAGTAAATGGTGTTGGGAAAACTGTTCTATCCAAATGCAAAAATATGAAATTCAACAAGCATTCCATGCAATATATAAGAATCAACACCAGCCAGGCATGGTGGCGCACGCTTGTAATCCCAGTACTTGGGAGGCTAAGACTGGAGGATCCAGGTTCGCGGCCAGCCTCAGCTACTTAGTGAGGCCCTCTGCAACTTCGTGAGACCTGGTTTCAAAATAAAGTATAAAAAATAGGGCCAGTAGTATAGCTCGGAGGTAGAACAACCCTGGGTTTAATACCCGGTACTGCAAAAAAAAAAAAAAAAAAAGAATCAACACCAAATGGATTAAAGACTTAAACATAAGACCTGAAGCTATAAAACTACTAGAAGAAAACTAGAGAAAATCTCCATGGTATTGGTTTGAACATTGGGTGTGGTCTCATACTGTTAAATCCACAAAGAATGTTTGGGCAGTTTCTTTTTCCCAGCAGCCCCAGAAAACATCACCTCATGTGTCATCAATTCTTACTGCATACATGCCCATCTTGAATATAAATCTGTGACCAAGAGGATGGGGCGTATTGATTGGCTTACACTAATCTGGGATCCCTTTGAAAATAGATTCAAGCGCTAAAAAGCACAAGAGATTGGGGTAAATGAAGGTAAGTTTACCCTAAAAAACAAACAAACAAACAAAAGCAAATACTAATTTGAAGGGCTAGCAGGCCAAAAATCCTATACCCTCAGCCCTTCAATCATTATTTTTAACTTGACATGTGACATTGGTAAATGGTTATTACTAAACTTAAGAACAGACACTAGATTTCAAATACCAGCTCTTCCACTTATTATGTGATAATTATTTCCCTAAGTTAAAATTGTTTCATATTTAAAATGGAAATGCAATAATGCCTTTTAAAAAGCTTATGGTGGATCAAATAAAAATTCTGTGTACAGTTCTTGACATATATGTGGTAAGTGATAATTATTAACCTTTGAGTGTTAATTGGAAACTATATGCTGCCTTTCCTAGTGGTTTTGCATGTGAATAGTCCTCTCTGATTATAGTACTAGTGATATAATCCCCTGTGATTTAGACATCAGTGAAGAGAGATGAAGCCAAGTATAGAGCTTACAGGGGCCCCACTGAAAGCCAGTCCCAGGAATTTGTTCTGTAGGTTGATGAGAAATAGCCCAGGTTCTCATTCCAGCAGACTATGGTGTCTCAATCTCACTTCAAGTTCTTCCTTTGGCTGAACAGTGTAAATTTAGGCAATTTACTTAATTTTTCCATGATTTCTTCATCTAGAAAATGGAAAATAATGTCAACTAACAGACTAAAAGTTATGTTGGATGCTGAACACTTAGCCAGAATAAGGACTCAATAAACTTGACTCCACCCCACTCCTTCCCGGACAGAAACCCAGGACCTTTCTCATTTCTCCTTCACATTTCTTTAATCTTTCTAAATCGACATTCACCAGTTAAAGCACACATTCCTTCAAGGAAACAAATGTTCTTTGAATTTCTCTAAGAAAATGGATGCCCAAGAAAAGGCCCCGGCCAGGGATAGCCAAGGGGGGGCAGGTCATGGTTATTCTCATTTACTGTAAGAACATTGCAAGGTGGCAAAAAATCAAATTTTTAATTCATTCTTCCTTGGCTTATTTGTGGCCAGTTTTGAATTCTTAATGATTTTTAGGGAAATCCCACTTACAAAACACAAAAACACTATGAGGGATTTTCCGAGTAATGAAGAAACTAAGAATCACTTATTGAGTGTTTGAAGCTTTTAAAGTAGCCTATTATTTGCATAAATTTGAGAAAGCCCATTACAAAACAGTCTTAGGGCCATTATTACTCGCGAATATATTATACTGTTATATTCTTTGACTACTGGTAGTAAAAGAAAAGAGTATTTCATCTACCCACTAGAATATAAATTTTTATTTTTTATATTTTGGTACTGGGGAACCCCAGTGAACCTAGGGAACCCCAGTGAACTTAGGGATACACTACCCCCAAAAAACACCCCCAGCCCCTTTTTAAATTTTTTATTTTGAAAGATGGTCTCTCTAAGTTGCTGAGTATCTTGCTAAGTTGATGAGGCTGGCTTCAAACCTGTGACCCTCCTCCTGTCTCAGCCTCTCAGGTTATCTCCCAGGCAAAGATAACTGAATAAATAATCATGTTTTAAAAAGAAACCCTTACAGACACAGGAGAGTATAGCAAATCACATGCCAAAAAATTGCTAACATAATCCACTGAGGACTGGTCAAACCACAGGGAACCCTTTCGTCTTCTTGTGCCATATCTTCCTGGGAGAGTCTTGAAATTCACTTGGTATAGAATTTCAACTTCAAATTGTCTATTTTGAAACCATTATATTTAAACTTTTAGTAATCTTTACTCATCCTTGGCCCATTCCAGCAGCACTCATGCACAGCTGTGGGAAGTCTCTGAGCAACTGTCTCTTCTGCTTTGGAAACATTTGCCTCCTTGTTAAGCAGACTCGATGGCCATTTGTTTGATGTGTGATTCATCGGTGAACTTTGCAGAGATAACTTGTCTTCCGGATAAAAGGGAGCACTTGGCCTTTCAGACCATCAACAGCCAGTACATTTGTTGGAGTGGAGATGGGTGGGTGATTGATTTATCCACAACTGGCTTCAGTCAGGTTTCCGGTGGTGGATGGGGTGGGGAATCAGGCATTGAGGAAATAAGGAAGAATTTTAGATGAGGAAAAAGTAATTGCATGGGAACAGGGAGAGAAAGGACAGCGTATTTTTTCCTTGACTCATTCTTATTTCAATTCCTCATTTCCCAAACAGGGGGTCCCAGCAAAATATTCCTGTCCACTGATAGAAGGCCCTTTCTAGGCAATGAAGACATTCAACAGGAATGTGATGGAGACGAGCAAAGAATGGGCTGTACTACACTATGAAAATAATAAGAGACAACAGTGTTAGCACCCATTCCCTCATACCCCGTGAGTCAATGTTTGTTCAGACTTCTGAGTTCATAAGGTGAGAATAATTACAGATAATTGCCATTAAATGCAAAACTTTGCAGTTCACTCTGAAAGCTATATTTACAGAAGCAGTCTGAAGCCTCTCTCTGAAGAGCTATTAGCTGAACCAAGCAAGGGGAAGCCTTTTAACTGAGAGCACTATAATTCAACAGCCAGGCCTCATCTTGGTGTTATAAAGAACATGAGATGTCTTTGGAATAAGACACACTGGACTACAACTGCATATTCTCTTATTTCTTACCAAAGCTGTGGGAATTTTATGTACCTTTATTAAGCAATAGTTTCTGTATTGAAAAAATGGGGATACAATAGCTTTCTTTTAGGCTGGGGGTGTAGCTCAATGGTAGAACTCTTGCCCACCATGCACAAGACCTTGAGTTCAATCTCCAGTACCACCAAAAAACAAAAATGAACGGTAGCATTCTTTCAAGTTTGCTATGAGGATTAAGAATAGTGTATGTCAAATTCATATCAAAGTACTAAAACATATTGCAATAAACTGTAGCTACTGCAATGGAGGTCACAGGCATCCCATAAAAATGTCTCCATTCCAGCTATTCTGTGCTCTTTTTTCTACTCCTCCTTCAAAACCTACTGACTCTGTGCTGATATTTTCAGTTTACCTTTTTGCCTTGTACTTACTTTTTACTTCTCTGCTTTTCTGAAGAATAATCGAGCTGCATTTTTCTGTTTTTTTTTTTTTATTCTAGCTTCATCCTCAATACCATATGTGTTATCTCCTTTGGCTCTACCATCTGCAGCCACTGGGCCAGTAGCATCCAGGCCTTACATCTAATTTAGAAATGGCCAGTCAGGGTGTATCTGTGGAAACCTCATGGATGAACAAAAGACTGAACTATACCTCAAAGGACAGGAACAACTGAAATTTAAGAGGACTGTGAATATGGTTCCCAATATTCTATATAGACCACCAAGTTTTGATTTTAATTTGTTGTTCCATGCCTTTCTCCTTGTGTGAACAGTTTGAGACAGTATTTCAGTGTTCCAGGAATAGACAATGGCCTTTTCAGGTACGAAAGAAGTCAGCTTAATTTTTATTGATAATTGGTCTAGGTTGATTATTTCCTGATGCTACGACAGCAACTTGATCTTATTGTCAGATTTGGGGATTTCTGTGCTAGCAGGTTCATGAGTCCTGTTGTTTTTCAACTGTGATTTGAGAGCCCTGAAATTCCAGGGAGATATTCCAGGATCCTCTCAAGGTATCTGGAAGGGGAAGCCAAGTCAGGGCTCAGGCTGCTCTGCTCCAGCACAGCCTTCACCTCTCATGATTCATACTGCATTCAAGTAAGATCTCATTTGGAAAATAAAGAAGGATGACAACTTGAAAAACAAACAAGCGAACTTTGGAAATTCTCTATTGCACATTCAAAGAACCATAGTTTCATCTATTAGCATAACCAACATTACACTTTTCATCTTTAAATATTTATGCATTTAGCTCAGCAAATACTTGCTGAGCATCGACTCAGTAGAAGGTGTGGTGGTCTTGGACTTGCCTGAGGATGATCAAAGGTAAAGTCCCTGACCTTGAAGAGGAAAACATCCAGAAGCATTGCCTGCTGGCCATCTGCTCTATGTCCCTCCTGTCCCTTCTCCCTTCTCCCTTTCTAGGAGAATCACATAAGATTCTCCTAGAAGGGATTTACATAAGACAAAAATCAGCTTCCATCATGTTTAATCTACTCTTAGTATTTGTTACTATTAGGCCAAACTGAATCCTAATGGATATAGACAAATGAACAGGTAAATTTGGGAGTATGATGAATTAGGGAGAAATAGAATGTTTAGGGGGAAACAAGGCTCAAAGGTAACAGAAGCACTGGGGTTTGTGACAGCTCCTTAGAAGAAGAAGTGACGTCTAAGCTGAAACCTATAGAGTGAGTTGTAGTTGGCCAAACAAAGATGGTGTGGGAAGGAGGTATCAGGCATGAGGAAGAGTGGACACAGAAACCTGGGGGTGGGGAGTGGAAGGGAAACCCAGTGCATTCTGGGAACTTAAAGTATCTCAGTTAAGAAGAAGTGGAGGGTGTGTGGGTGGAGCAGTGGCAAGGCACAAAAAGGATTCATAAAGTATGCCATCTGTCCAAAAATGGAGGCCACTAGAAGATTTTAAGAAGGGGAGTAACATGACCATAATTATATTTTAGACAAATCATTTTAGATTGAAATGTTGGAAGACTAGAGATGGAAAGCCAGTTAGGAGACTGTTTCAATAATACTGACAAAGTAGTGGGGAAAAAAGAGAGGGGGATGTTTAAGAACTTGGCCATTGATAAATTGGTTGGAAGAAGATGAATCCACTAAGAAGAGAGGGAAATCAAGACTGATGCCCAGGTACCTGGGTGGATAATTTCATTCACAAATACAAGAATCCCAGGAAGAGGAGTAAGTTTGCTGTCTCCAAACATCACTAAAAGATGAGTTGGATCTGCATATGGGAACACTTGTAAATACCAATCATCAAAGGCAAGCCTTCTGAGCCTGATTCTTTCTGTGATTTAGCTGCCTTATTTCCTCTTGTTTCATCTTATTTTGCATTGTCTGCCCATTGATCTTCTTCATATGGAATAGGACACATTGGATGACTTTCTACATATGAATATGCTTTATCCTTTAAAATAAAACATCTGCCCAGATTTGCCCAATATGAAAGGCATATGATACAACTGAGGAAAATACACATTTCAATAATAATTTATCCCTTTCCTGTTACTAGCCTTTTTCCCTCCTTCTATTTGAATATCAGAAAACTCAAAAAAGATGCTGCATAAGCAGGACATATTAATCTAATTGGTCAAATATCATACCTGACTTCTTGAGCTTTAATTTTTACACACTTTCTCTGCAGCATACATTCTCTTGGATCCAAGAGTTAATGTTGGGAAAACTTAATTTAACTCTAGTCATTGTAATGAGATTATATTCAAGAAGGAACTTCCAGTAGCCTGTATTGCTAAGGTGAAGCAATACAAGTTTAATAAGATTAATAAGGTGAAGTAGCCGGGCGTGGTGGCGCATGCTTGTAATCCCAGTACTTTGGGAGGCGGAGACCGGAGGATCCGGGTTCGCAGCCAGCCTCAGCTCTCTCTCTCTCTCTCTCTCCCTGTCTCTCTCTCTCCCTGTCTCTCTCTCTCTCTCTCTCTCTCTCTCTCTCTACCTAGTGAGGCCCTCTGCAACTTCGTGAGACCTGGTTTCAAAATAAAGTATAAAAAATAGGGCCGGAGGTGTAGCGCGGAGGTAGAACGCCCCTGGGTTCAATCCCTGGTACCGCAAAAAAAAATAATAATAATAAGGTGAAATAATACCAGGTTACTTCGAACAGATGGAAAATGGATGATAAGGAACTTCACTAATAGTAACAATATCCAAACAAGTATTGTATCTACAGTTCTGAAACCCAAGGTAAACAGGCAATCAGGTAATAAATACAGATGAATCTTTGTATGTCTTGCTTTTTTATCCATTCCTTCAATTGTTATGTATTAAGCACCTACTAGATTCTCGTAAAGCTGAGAGACTGGTGACAGAGGCACTTCATCACATGGATAAATGTGTAATTACAAACTAGGATGGTGATCTGAAAGAAATCTCAAGTGCATTAACAGGATAGAAATCTCAAGTGCCCCGATTTACATTGAGAAGAGGAGCCATTTACCAGCTAAGATTAAGCTGCATATAGCAGAATCTATGTTAGATAGTTTAAGCAGAAGGAGATTCATTGTCAAGTAATTAAATGGCTTGTACAATGATCACTGAAGCCACAAACCCTAGCAGAAGCTCCGTGAGTGGCCCTCAAAGCCAACCAAGAACTGAGCAGTGTGGGGAGCGTCTGACCCTGAGAAATCAGAGCCAGTGCCACTGCTGACCCTGGAAACACCCCACTCTGCTGTGATCCGCACCACAACAACGCACGCCTCGCACCCTGCTTCTCTCCGCAGTGCGCTTGTTCTGAATTCAAGTTGTCTGTGAGAGCCTCCATTTGCTAAACATGCGTCTCATTCAGAAGCTCGGCAGCACAGGGGTAGGGGAAATGGGATTCTGAGCTCCTCGGTTCCCTGGTTCAGGATGCCACAGCAAAGGAAGTTAGGAGGGGAACCCACAGCACCTGTCACAGGTGTAAGGGAAGACCTTCCCAAGGAAACAGCTTAAACCTGAGGGAGGAGTGTTCAGCCAGGTGAAGAAGGGGAAGAGAAGAACCCCAGGAAGAGAGATAATTGAGGTCCAGGCCCAGAGGTGGGAAGTTCTTGCCCCATTTCACCTTTATAAGGCCAGGGAATCTGGAGAGCCTAGAGGAAGGGGCACAGTGCTGAGAGGAAGCCCGAAATCAACCTGATGAGGTAGAATAGAAAAGATAGAAATATTAGGCAGAAAGGAGACATTGGGAAAATAGAGATTTAAAATTTTGAAAGTTCATAATCAAACTCCGCCCTATAGGATGTGTTCAGTCAGGCAGAAGCCTTAATGAGTCCACACCCTTAATCACAATGGCTCCTCTCCACACCTGAGATGCTTAATGTAAATAGGATGGGTAAAGAGGACAAAGGACAGACCCCCACTGCCTATCTGTTGCCAGGGAAATAGGACTAAGAGGAAGTCCTGCCCTCTATTGTGCGACCCTACCTACCCCCCTCCTATAAAAGAACTGCGAAAGCACACAGACGCTCTCTTGCTCACCTGGATGCATGGACGCGTGCAGGGAGACTCGCTCTCCCTTTCTTAGATGACCCCCAACCTGTATCCCTGCCTTTCTTAGTTAACCCCCAACCTGTATCCCTGCCTTTTTTTTTTTTTTT